>BMAF01000004.1:29442719-29465219 GCA_014132575.2 Gasterosteus nipponicus | reverse complement strand
CATCGCCGTTATTGCCTTCCACTCATAAAAGACAAACGGAGGAGGCTAAATGAAGACACAGGGACGCGTTCGGGGACGAGTCAATAAAGGAGCCTTAATAACGTCGCGCCGCTGGCCGCCAATGTCCCCGCTGTCATTAAGGGTCAAACTGACAGAAGAAAGTGCTCAATTTCCGGTTTCCCTCCTCTGGTCAAAGCGCTCGGCAGCTTAGACTGAACTGGCACCTTGTAGTATTTATATAGAGCATCGGGAAAATTATCTGAGGAGAATAATTCCGTTTACATTGTGACGGTTCGCCTGTGTTTCGTAAATTCAATCACGTTATGAGGTCTATAAATTATAATGCAGTCTGAGTCTTTCTTACTACCTGAAATGTTTGTTCTTTATTATTCAGGATATTAAAGTGTGACGTCAGTTCGTCGCCACACAAGCAGCTCCAGATGTTTGTGACGATGTCAGCGTTTGTGTCTCTGTGCCTCTGCAGCCTCCCTTTCTCCCTCCTCTCCACCGCTCACCGGGGGGCTGATGCACCGAGCCGGACCCCCCCCGCACACCCCCATCACCCCCACCTCCCCCCCATCACCACACCCCCCCATGCCGGGAGGGCAGATTAAAGCCACTTCACCTCAACCCTGCTGACACGCCGGCTTTGCTTCACCCAGGTCCTCCGGCCCCGCGGGGTGAAGAGGTGGCGATCCAGCTGTGCCCGGCCCTCTTGAACACTCGGCTCGAGTGTGCGTGCGTGTGTGTGTGTGACACAAGACACAAGTCCAAATTTCCCTGGAAGTGATTTTGTTGTTTCGTCGCAGCTTCCTTGATTGGCTTTTTGAACATCGACTCTAAATACTTTTTGTCACTCTCGACCCTCAAAAAATCAGCAGCGCAGAGAGACGGCGTGAGAGCAGATAATCAGCACGTGGAATGAAAGGCGCTGGAGATGCTTTTGTTCCTTCCACACACAGCGAGTGTGTGGAAGGAACATCTTTGTTTGTTCAAACATTTATTTACAATCCTTTATACAATATAATGACCAATATCCTGTCATATACATGTATATCTATATAGATCCTTCTATAATCATCTCAGTGTAATAATGATAATATAATAATAATAATTCTACCGTACCGGCAAACTGAGGCAAATGTGTTTTTCATTTGCTTGGAAAAATCGTGATCTTCTGACCCCGAATCCTTTGAGCGAGCAGTTGGACGCCGGCACAGAGTTTCATCACGTCTGGTTTACTGATGAGCTGGAGGTTCAGAGTATGAAGCCAAAAGCCCCGTGTGTGTGTGTGTGCGTGTGTGTGCGCGTGTTTGTGTGTGTGTGTGTGTGTGTGTGAGTGTTTGTGTGTGTGTGTGTGGAACCTCACGCCGCCCACTTGGCCAGCGGTCCGAGCATAAGAGACAACCAGATGGTTCAGAGAGCGAGAGGCGCCTGGAGACGTCTCCAAGGAGGGGGCAGGTTTTAGAGTCGAGGGGCTTCCAAGTGTTGCCCCCCAGGCTTCAGCAGAGGTATGAAGATGTTTTATTGGTGATTTCCGTAAAGAACTCAATTTATTTTGTCTCTCTGCAGCTCAAATAAATCCAACGACGATGAATGAAATGCTCCAACAATCAAATCCATTAATGGATGATTGACAGCAGCGCTGTCCAGTCGTTTTATGAAGAAGAGGACCAGCGCGTGATCAGCGAGGCTGCACGTCCTGCACGCACGCCGCTGTTCCCGCCGCAGGATTAAACATCCAACACAGCGAAAAAGAAAAAAGACTCTTGTCCCATAATTCCTTCTGACCTAAACGGGGCAGTACAGATCCCCCCCAATCGCACACCTCCGCCATGGCCTGTCAAGGCTGGATGGAGCTGGATGGAGGTCGGCAGCAGCTAATCACCCCCCTCCGGACCCTCCAGGTTAGATCCAGAAGAGCCCCCCATTGCATTTGTCAGGAAAAAAGGTGTCGCGAGCTTCTTTTATGCTGAAACGCAGTAACGTTATGACATCGTTAGCGTGACGACAGCAGAGTTGTGACCCCGGAGACGCTGGTTGAATTGGAATCACAGCTCCGGGCTCTGATGGATCTTCTCTGGCAGACGCAGAGAGACACGCGTCCTCTCGGGTTCTCTGGGACTTGAAGCCCGCCGTGCGTCCTGCTGTTGTTTTAGTGAGTTAAATCATTTTTCTGCCTTCAAACTCGCAGCCGCGCTGGAAAATATCAGTTGGCCCAAAACCCGCCGGAAACCGAGAGGTTTAACAAACAGGACTTTATCCAAACTGCGTTGTGAGTTCTGCACTTTGATTTCAGGTGATGAACTTGTTCTTATCATTTGTAACCCTGTCGTTTACTTTGATTAAAGTTGTTTGGTTCCGTTCAAACAGATGTTCATTCTGCAAAGAAATGTAATAAGCAGAAATGATACACATTGAATTCAGCGTATTAGTATATTGTTTTGGGGGGGGGGCAGGTGAGCACACAGGTGAACCACGAAGGCAACCAAAAGAGCGTCAAGTCTCAATCAGTGAGATTTTAATTTGAGGCATTTCTTATTTTGACCGAAGTCGTGTAATAATTGTAGAGAGACTGAAGTGAGCGCTTGTCCACGACGATAAAGACGGGAATCGTTCCTGTGTCGTGCTTTAATTAAATGGATACGAAAGATTAAAGTTGATCACGACGAACTTCGGACGTTACTGAGGAATTTAAAAGAGGCGATAGAAGTGAAAGCGGGTGAATCCGGCCTCACAAGAAACAGAATAAGACGGGAGACATGCGAGTGAACTGTGAATCTGCCCCCAGCGAGCGGCTGGGTAAGAGGGTAAACGGTTTATACCTGCATGCAGCCTGCGGCATCCGAGGGGGGAGGAGAGCACACGGGTCTCGCCTACAAATCTCATTTGGCTCTGGTACCCGAGGCCTTCCGCGCTGATAGGGCTGAAAAAAAAAGAAGCGTGTGTGTGGTGGGGGCAGTCGGGGGTGTTTGGGGGGGGGGGGGGCAGTGGAGAAGTTAGAACCGGAGTCTGAATGCGGGTTAGAGAGCGAGAGGGAGATGGTGGAGATCAGCCCGGCCGGCTGAGAGGAAACGGCGAGAAGTTCCACAGAAAAAAAAATCACAAAGTGCAGATAGGAGAAGGGAGAGGGGGGGAGACAGCGGGAGGGAGGGGTGGGGGTGGAAAGAGAAAATAGAGGTTAAGGAGGGATGAACAGCGAGGCGGCGGCTTGTTCTCAGGGCCGACGGAGCGATGCGGAACACGGTGGAGTAAACGGAAGGAGGAGAAGGAGGGCGGCAGAGTGAAGTGGAGAAGATCGGAGAGAATGTGGTGTGAAGAAAGAGACGGGAAGCCGGAGAAAGAAGGGGAGGAGGACTGAGGAGAATCTGTGTGTGTGCGCGTGTGCGTGTGCGTGTGTGCGTGTGCGTGTGTGTGTGTGCGTGTGCGTGTGCGTGTCAGCGAGCGAAGGAAGCGAGTGTGACCGATTGGGGCCGAGGCAGTAAAAGGTTCCTCTAATAGAGCGAACGGTGAGGAGAAGTCTGTAGGATACGCTCTGTGAGGGGAAAGGAAGGAAGGGAGGAGGAGGCAGGGAAGGAGGGAGGGAGGGAGGGAGGGAGGGCGATCCAGAGTCAAAGAAGTAATGGGGGGCAGAGAGGCAGTTTTCCCCGGGTTCTTCTTTGCGTCTCCTCCTACTCATCTCTTGTTTGAAAGACGACTTTCTATTCTTCTTCTTCTTCTTCCTTCCACTAATCCGCCCTCAAGTCCTCTTCCTCCTCTTCCTCCTCCTCCTCCCTTCCTCCTCCTCCTCCCTTCTCCTTACTTTTTGGGGCATTTTTACTCTTCCTTGAGACCTCGTGGAGCAAAACAGTCTTTACAATAAAAACATGATCAAAGAGAAGGAGGAAAGAAAGAACTGCGGTCACGACACCTTGACTGTAAAACCGCGTTGCATCAATTCATGTCCACAAGAGGCTGCACGCCAGCGAAGCACTTAAAGGACCCCCCCCCCCATCGCCCCCCATCGCCCCCCCATCGCCGCTTATCAGATCAGCCCACAGGCTGAATGCCACCACACACTGTGTGTAAGACGTGGACGTAGGCTCGGGTTTGGTGTTCGACCACGTTTGAACTGAGCCGTGATGTAGTGACAACGTTTGTGTCTCTGTCACTCACAGGTTGTCCCGCCCCTAAAGCGTCCCCTGCTTTTATGGTCTGTTTGACTCTAAATGGACCTTCGTTCACTAAATGGACATCACGCTGTGTTGAAGAAGACCTGGAACTAGAGACTGAGACCATAAACTCACTACAGAGAAGTAGAGTCATTTCCTCATAGCGTCTATGGGAGCAGAGGAGTCGCCCCTGCTGGTCACTACAGATGTCATTTCTGAGGGGAATAAATCCCCTGAGAGAAGAAGAGTCATTTCCTCATAGACGTCTATGGGAGCAGAGGAGTCGCCCCCTGCTGGTCACTACAGAGAAGTAGAGTCATTTCCTCGTAGACGTCTATGCAATGAAGAGTCACTGGAGAGGTTTCCCGTTTCCCCCCCAATCCGCCCCCCTCGTCCTGAGTGGCCCAGGAGCAACTTCTGGCCGGCTTTGCAGACCAGACGGGAGTTGGAAGACAAACTACCCCATACAGGCTGGAAGCAGATAGAGGCAGAGTAATGCATGCTGGGTAAAAAGGGAGAGGGAGATGATGTTGAAGAGGTGGAGGGAGTTGAGGCTCGGGCATTGATTTGCAATTCCGATGGGGGCTGCTTACAGTGAATCACACGCAGAGACTCGCAGGCTTAAGTGTGCATAAATAATCACGCGCGGCTCCGTAATGGATCGTCCCGCCATAACAAGGTTAACGGGCCGGTCGGCTGAGGGACAACGTAAGCCTTAAAAGCGTCCTCAGGAGAGGGTTGGCGGTTCAAACCCCGGCTGCTCCATGTCCCGTGTCAAAGTGGGACACTGTGTGGGACGGGTTAAATGCCGAGAACTATTTCCCGTATATGTAAAATAATACTTTTCAAAGTCTTCTATTCCGAACTCTGGCGGTTGCCATCTTGTTTCGCTGGAACCCAAAGCAACAACCGCATAATGAAACTTGAGGAAAATGAGGTTTAAATGTTAAATCTTAAAAAAAAATATAGCGTTTAACATTTACTTACTGCACTTTCCAATATTTTGTGTTCTTTGTAAGAAACCCTCATGAGTCGCCTGTGTTGAGATGAACGTTGCTATGACAACAGGGAAGCAGAGCTGCCTCTTTTTAAAACTGGCAGTTTAGGGAAGAACCAAGAAGTCCGCCCACTCCCTGAAATGTCAAACATCTTTTCAGGTGAGAAGCACAGAATGGAAATATGGTGCATTGTGCAAAGCGTTTAACGCTTGGTCACCTTTTAAATGACGAAGATGATCTTCAATTTTCATAAGCAGCCCCTCATATTCTTGTGTTGACGTTCAGGTGCGTATGATAAACGTGTGGATCTGTGTGATGATCTAGATCGGCGTCAACACATCTTGGCTCAGTGTTTATTTTCCTTTTCGCAGATATTACCTGGAAGTGAACATTTTTCATTTCCATCACCATTCAGGGTAAAAGGGGTCCTCACACTGAGAAACAGAAGCCATTTGAATAATCGAGAGGAAAAGCAAAACGAGCCGCTGAATACGGTCAGAAGGGTTTCTAAGTGATACGTGTTTAAACTGAGTTGTCAAGCTTTTTGTGAGGCAGATTTTAGTCTCACTATTGTTCCAACACCATTTAAAATAGAGACGTCGTAAACAAAAATAATGAACATTTGTTACCACCGAATTCTCAAAAGTTCCCCGTTACAAAAATGCTTTCACAGCATCTCGGTGAAATAAACGACACCAAAATCAGGAGATCATCTCATACCTCCTCACCTACAGCACGGAGATCAGCCGCGGCGAGACAGATGGAGAGCGAGGTGACGGACGGCGCTGAACGACGTCTACGAATTAATGCGCGCGGCTCAATCAAACGTCCGTCTGGCGCGAGACATTTGCCCGCAGGCGGAACGTGAACTTAGTTGCTGGCGAGGTTAATGTTTTCTGTGCGTCGCTGCTGTTCTTTTTGACCGTAAGGGGGGCGGAGCCAGTCGCCAGGGGGCGGAGCCGGTCACCATGGTCTCCACACCTGATTGGTTACGAACCCCGTCTTTGGATCGGCTGGAGCGATGCGCTCACACAACCATAGAAGCCCATTTCCGCACTGAAGAAAGGGGGTAGAAAGTCGAAATTACGAGATGAAACGTCGTCAAAACCCAAACGACGCCTCTCTGTGACCGTAGATGAGAACCGATGCGTCCAGCTCGCTGACCGGCCCGTATTGATGTTTCCATCGGCTGTGTTGATTCCGTTGATTTAAATAAATAGTATAACTGAGCCAATTCCTACTCAATACGTTGTCACAGCGCACTCATTTCTATCCGATCTCTTTTGTTCTCGTCCCGGCCGGAAAAGATGAATCAACTGGCTCAAATGTAAAAACAAAGTGATAAGGAATAAAATTACAAAGTGAAGTACAATGCAAATAGTGTAATATTTCGCGAAATAGAGAATTCTCAGAACAAGTCTAAAGTGACTTATCAAGGCAGCTGCAGGGAAATTCTGACAGTTCTTCTCTCCCGGTTTAGTTCTGTCTCTTCTTGGGTGCATTTGAATGTCATTGGCTTGTCCTTCAAAAGTGTCTCCTCCTGGTTTGTCCTCTTCACATTGAGGTGTGAATCTGTAACCTGAAACCTCTCTGTCCAATCTGTCCCTCACACTCCAACACATTCAATGTAGATACATGTGGCTTTACGCCTCAATGAGTGAATATAACATAACGTGCTTAGTTTGTCTTCATCTTATAACTGGTACACTTTAATTACAACACATCATAGATGATCACACTTCATCATAGGGCTCAACATGTGGTCCAATATTAAAGACATTTGCCTCAATCGGCTGTCTTGCATCCAGTTGTTCATTTACTACCCGACAGCAGAAAAAACTCCCAAAAAACCCTCTTTGGGGATAAAATTGGGAGAAATCCATAAAGGACGTGAACTAGCATCCGTCCCCAGGTTTTAACATCACATTGTGACAGAATGTTAATGTGTACAGTGTTTATTTGACTTACATGACTATACATTGTTATTTGATTATCATTTCATCCAACATGTTAATGTAATAACGACTATTTAACATCACACAAACTACAATTCTACACTGAGCATTGCTCTCCTTCCTCCGCCTCTGATTGAGCCATTAATCAGCCAAGCCGGCTGATTAATATACTGCACGTGTCAAGCTAAATTGATTCATTGCAGTAAATGATTTGATGAGGGGTCAGTCCACAAATCTGTCAGGACTAATGTGAAGCTAATGGCGAATGACAACAGGATCGAGGTCAACGCTCTGACAGCGTCTTCGAGGTCGCGGGAGGGAAAGGTGGCAGGAAAACAAAAGTTTTCAGAGATCATTAAGACATAAGACATAACTTATATACTTACAACTTATATATCTAGGAAGTTTTGTTTTAATTATTGCACGACTCCCAACCTTAACTCTAGTGTCCCAACAATGTTTTCCCCTTAATTTAAGTGATTTTGTTTCCTAAATCGAGCTTTAGTCGTTACTCTTCACGTCAGATGTTACGGCTCAGAAGGTCAAAGGTGTATAAATACAGACCGTTACTTAACTGTTCCATAAAAAGATTAAAACCAACAACGCATTTGCCTGTTTCTCAATACGCTCATAATCTGTTTTTGATGAAGCGATCGATCTTTGAAAATACATCAAATAAAAACTGTAATTTAAAAAAAGAGTGCATTAATTCCAGTTGTTGCTGTAGTATTTTGGGCGGCAGCATGGTGTATGTGGGATTAAGACAAGATAAATACCATCATGTGTTCATGGTAATTAAAGAACAGAATGAGTAGTTTATTGCTAATGCTAATCCAAGGATTAATTCATTTTGGTCCTCTCGGGAACCAAAATACTTTTGTAAATGTCTTTTTAAAGACACAAAATATGTTCTCCAAGCCATTTTCTCGCCCTTTGCAGACATTGTTGTAAATTTGTAGCTCTGGAAAGGCGGACTTAGAAAGATTTTATTACCCGGGATTCCGCCTCAAAGTGGGAATTTCAGATTTTTCAACTCGCAAACGGATGTATGTGGATTTTCTCGCCTTACGAAGCAGAGAAATTGTGACAACCTTTAAATTGGAGGTATTTTGGGGGACTAGAGTATAAAGACAGTTCTAAACCTGCTAAAGCTTCCCATTTAGCGAGCATCCCTGCGTCGCCCTCCCGCTGAGCGCTACCTGAGCGGACGGCCTCGGACCGCCGCAGAGCGAAGCAGCACAAACCAAATGACTGAATAATTGAATGAGCAAATATAACCCGCTGGGCGGATCAATAGACTCCACCAGCTCCACCCCACCACTGAGAGGCCTCCCTCCTCGCTGCCTTCTTCCTCCCGCTCGTCTCGTACTGCCATTTAGTCTCTTTTCTCCTGCCTTCGTATCACTCTCTCACTTTCCCCTCACTTTTCTGTCCATTTTTCCCCCGTAAAGCCTTTTTTAAATTAAACCGTGACATTTGCAGTGCCGGGCCTCTCCTCCCTTCACTTTGCTCCTTTTTCATCTTAACCAAAGAAATGTGGACAGGAAATGTACTTTTCTTTTTTGTTGTTAGAACAAACAAGCAAATGATGTACTGAGAAGGTACCTGTGATATCTTGGGGGGGTTGCTGAGCACTTTAGACGGCGGTTGGTGTAGCGGCCCCTCGGATTGATTGATCAAGACGCAGAGAGTTTCAAACGGGTGTTGATTTATTTTGTTTCTCTCGACGAGCGCCATGAGCACCATGACGTCGTGAACATCTTGAACAGCGTGAAAACTACAGAATGAAACAGAAGAAATACACAATGCTTCTATGTAGTTTCAACAATTAACTTATACAAAATAATGTTTACACTCGATACAAATCATTTGAAATACTGGCCAAAGTGAAATGAAATATGTTTAAAACGCTATGACAAATAAAACATCACATGCATCCTTCATACCTCAATCCGCTCTCCAAGGGCGCTAATCAAAGGAATTTCCTCAGACAGGTACGAACAATACAAAATAATGAAATAAATTACTTAAATTATTTAAACTCTTTCTTTACATCATTCGAATGTATTTAACACGATACATAACTAATAAGTTTACAAGTGTTACCCTCGCTTCGACGATGCGTGACTTCCACGTTGCAAATGTTAAGTAGCAGGAAGTGAGCGTCACAAAAAACATAAGAAGAAGAAAACGGCGCTTTTCAAAATAAAAGCAGAACGGACCTTGTTAACACATTAATAGAATATTGTTTAGGAGAACTGCAATTCAAATCAGACATTTACAGTTGGTATAACTGAACATGTTTACTGAAGACATGTTCAGTTATAACTAACTAACTTACTATTTAGGCTGAGTCATGTGACTTCTGATAACACTTGACATGAGAAACCCGGTCCAGTACAGTACCAGTTATCAGTAGTGCAGTGGATGGATGGATGGATGGATGGATGGATGGATAAAACAACAGATCTCAAACATAAACACAGCACTGGTGTCATGGCAGAGACGCAAAGCTGTTGTCCTCGAGCCCAAGTTGCCAAATGCAGACGGTATTTAAGGCAGCGCCACCCCGGCTCAGGTGTGGCTCATCCAGCTGATGACACCCGGGACACGGGACACGCCGTCACACCGGGGTGCGACGGTGGTGTGATTAATGCTTTCATTGCTCACAATGAGGATGGCGTTTGTGAAGCGTTTATCTTTTTCTCAAAAGCTGAGAAGAAGCTGCGGGGAAACACGAGTACGAGGAGTCCGTAGAAAAGCACTAAATCGGCCAGTGAAGCAAAGCAGCTGCAATTCAAAAGGAATTGATATCAGACTTAGATCCCCTATTTATTCACAGAGAAAACTGTGCCCCCCCCCCACACCTCGTCTTCCTCGAGCTCCTTTTTTCTTCTTTTCTCCTCCTCGCCGTCACCATCCATCCTGGAGAATATGAGCCTGGGCCGCGCACCACAGAACCCATCTCGGGGAAGCCGGCCAGGCGGAAAGAAACGCGTTGGATTTCGCATAAGAGGTTAACAGGTGAACGCGGAGGGAGGGAAGAGAGGGACGGGAAATGGATGAGAGGTGCGGGTTTTTTTTTTTTGTCATGAGCACCTCCATATATCCACCTGATCAGATGAATAGTGCCTGCTGAAGCAGAGTATCCTTCTGGCTCTGCAAGTGTGGGATTAAATATGTTTACAGGAGCGAGGGGGGAAAAAGGATCTTCATCTGTGCAAATGGTGAGTTATGGCCTGGGTTTTTGGTTTGCATCGAGGTGAGCGTTGAAGGACCCGCACGGTTGGGGTTGTGCGACTTGCACGGTTGGGGAGAATCAAAAGCCGCGTCTCTCTCAAATGGCGGCGTCCTGCCTCCAAAGTTTGTTTCTCCTTCATCTTCTCCTCGCTGTTACAGTTCGGCAGCAAAAAGCAATGCGCAAATTTGCATTTCTGTCACAAGTACGAAGTGGACGTAGTCATCGGGACGTTACCAATTGAAGTCTCGCGGCCGCCATCTTGGAATAATGGCATCTTCATTTGGGTTATTTTGTGAACAATAAACAGAACTTACTATATTAGAAATGAGTGCATTAGTGGCCTAAATATGCTGTATGTACTACTAAATCAGCAATTTACTCATGACCTAAATCTATGGATTTTCTTCAGCAAGCTACGGTCAGCTAGCTAACGTCAGCTAGCTAACATCAGCTAACTAACGTCAGCTAGCTAACGTCAGCTAGCTAACGTCAGCTAGCTAACGTCAGTTAGCTATGGTCAGCTAACGTCAGGCTATCCTAACCAGGACAGTATTTAGCTAACTGTCCAGTAAAACTATTGATTAAAAATGGTTGTGTAATGGGTTCAGGTGATTTAAACGGTATAAAAGTAAGCGTTAGCACCTTACCCTTTGAGGCAAATACTGTTTTATGATAGTTAAAAGTCTGTAAAAGGGCACTAACGTTGATGAATTACTTGCTTGGATTGTTCTGACCTGGACGGACGTCCATCGTCATTGTAAACATCGCTTTTCGCAGGTATTAAATATTGGGTAAATCGTCGACAAAATTACCATCAATGCTGGTCAACCCAATTTTAGCCTATATAACATATCCCACTTCAACACCTCCAAATTGCACAATAAAAGCTCTTTCGTCATCCACCGACCGTCGCACGAGTGAGTTAGAGATGAAATACAGAAACAGCGTCATTGCGTGTGTCCAGGTCAGGGCAATACTGGCTTTCGCTGTCCTGGTTAGGGCACCGTTTTGTGTTATTTTCAGGAGTAGACCACACGCCCAGTGAAGCATATATATATATATTAAATACACCTCCTAGATGAGTTCTACATGGTTTTGAATTGTCGCATCCAATTAATCCGTATTTAACTGATTAAAATACAGCAAATCCTCAAATACCAGAAAACTTGATTTTCTTGGGTTAACTCATTTTCGGATTTTAATCTCAGGCAATGAAAAAAAAGTGACATCATTTTGGAACAATATTGTCCTCTGGTTAGCATTGTCTCATCCTAACGGGAATATCTTACCTTCATTGAATAGTTGGCCTTAAGTTTTGACACGGTGGTTAAACCAACCTACAGTCAAACTGAATGAAAATTAGAAAAAGTTTGTTTTTTTACCTGAATTGTAAGCAGCCGCCAATCTTCGCAGTGGCTGTTTTGTTTGTTTATGTTAATTACACCCTTGTCTTCAAATTAATGTTTTAATGGTTTATTACATCCGCCAGCAAACACTAAATGGTGGATATGTTGTTATTCAGCCATTTCTCTATCCAAATGGATTTAAATGACATTTTTATTTAGATGTCGGTCATGGGGCAGAATACAAACTTTGTTTCGCAGAGAGATGGTACTGCCGAGCAATACTGATCCAACAAAGATGCAGATGAATGGACTCAGTTCTCATCGCCGAGCCTTCGGTGCCGTTCAACAGAAACGGGGGATGATGCTTCTTCCGTCGCCTTCTCGACACCTTTGTAAAATTTCTCCTCCTGTAGTGTTCATGTGGGGGATTAAAAGAGCCCAAAGGATTGTTGGGCTACTTTAAATCACCTCTCAGGATTATTGTCTCAATTCATCAGCTTAAAGAAACCTCGTGGCTGGGCTTCAAATAGTAACCTAAAGTGAGGTTTAGCCAACAGAGGATGTTTGTTTTGGATGAAAATTTACACAAACATATTTACTTTTGGGCAAAAGCACCCGGGTTATACGGTGCGAGGTCCTGTGTTTGTTGGACAAATCACAACTAAACATGTTTTTCCTGTATATTTAACAATAGGTCCCCAACTGTGACCAGAAAAATAGGCTCAGAATCAACTTTCCCTTTTCTTTTTTTCTTTTTGGTGCCTAGCGACACGGAAAGCGAATATAACTCCCCTCCTTGGACTCAAGACCAACCGATCGCATTACGCGACTGTTTGACCAGCCGCTGTGGACTGTTGTGCCTGCACAGCAACACAGCTGCACGCCTCCACCAATAATACCTTCAACAAACCAGTAACATCACCAGTGGGGGTTGTGGAGGCGTGCGTCTGTATTATTTTGAGCCCAAAACTTGAGAAACAAATACCTCATCTTATCCTGTCTGGAAGTTTGTGCTGGTTCACACAGGTGATGTCACCGGTGCCGTTGCTAAGGAAACTGCATTTCCTTTTACAACCTACGAGAAAAAAAATGAAAGTGAAAAAAAGAAGAGAGCGAAAGTAATGAGAGGAGGATGCAGCCGTCATTCAGAACGTGCGCACATCATGAGCAGTGTCTCTCCATTCATCTGATCTCCGTCTCACTTTCACTCCATCACCTTAATCACCTGTCAGGTCTCAGCAGCAACACCTGTCGAAGTGTCACATGAGAAGAATGAAAATACTGTCTGCACGCTGTCGTTTCACACGTCCTTTTGTCCGGCCAGCGGTGAGGTGTCTGTGGCCACCCCGTGATTTTTCAATTGGTCGTCGCACAATTTATTTTGATGTCTTTTATCATTAAGCTTTAATTATTCATTCGCGTATTGATGTCCAGCAAAACGGCGTGCCAGGTTGTGAATGGTTGGGATGTTAGATGGGCAGGTGGTCCTGCGTGTCAGGGCATGAATGGGTAGATAATGACATGTAGTCTAAAAGCTCTTTGAGGAAGCCGAACAAGGACACTCCATTCAGCGTTTGTTGACATGGCAGCCACTGCTAGTGCACGTCAGTGCAAACACCGGCTGTCGCTCTGCGGTGCTCTCAGGAGGAGATCATGCCAACGCCACGTTGACTGAGAGGTTATGGAAACCTTAACGTCCATGGGAATAAAAACCACATGGTAAGGTTTTAGGGAAAGATTGTGGTTTGGGAGGAAATATCTACATTTTTTTCACGCTGCTCTGAGGCAAAGGTATGTTTTCAAGTTAGGGACGAAAGTAGAAGTAAACTCGGCCAACGTTGATTTTCTGTCACCCATCCATTCTAAACTCCTCCCTACGTTCCTCTTTACGTCACCCGACTTGGTTGTGTATAAACCGCAGTCAATTACTTTTCGTAGGTTGTAAGAAACGTTGAAAACAATAAACATCAATGTTGTTTTTCCATATAAACATTTGTATTTTTAAAGATTTTGTAAGATGGCGGCCGGTTTGCAAGATTTTGGCACTAATAAACTTGTGAAGTTTATTTTATTAGTAACTACTAATAAACTGAATTAAGCGAATAAAATATTCCACCATTCTTTCGACAGGCTGTTAAGAAGAGTGATGATGAAGGAGCTGGTAATTATTCACCTTTTAGAGTCTGGTGACCCAATTTGCAAAATAACCCCCATCATCAGGGCATTGATCTGTGCACATTGTTCAGGTTTTAATACAACCAGCTTTTGAAATACATCCGTCCCTTTGACAACAGTGAATCTTAATTAATTCATTCGGCACAAAGCACTGAAAGATCTAAAAATTAGAAATTGGTAACCTGGAACATGCTGCAGGCAGTTCTTGTGAGAGATATTTCTTTTTATTTCTTAGTTTTAATGTAAACTGGTCCGTTTATTTTCTTTATGAAGATCTAACCATTAAAAACTGATTTAATGTTGACACGACGTCTTGCAATCTATTCTTTTATGTCGGAACAGAACGTTCTGCCTAAAATAAGATGCTAATTCATTGCGATGTTCTGCTAATTAATGAGGTCAAACACGTTTATGTTGGATGATTTTTGAATGAACTTTAATAATAAGTTCTGCCAATTCCAACTGTTTTTTATTCAAGTATGAATAGCATCAAGTATGTGGAGCAGACATTGTGGGAATTATTGTTCATTCAATGTACACACCATCTAAAAGTTGTATTCTTCTTTTAGATATATGATTAAAGGAGTCACACTAATTCTGTGCTGTTTCATTCCGACCGGATTTTAAAAGGGAAAGTGACGAAGTGATTGAGGCGAGAAGCTGGTGAAGCTTTTAGAAACGCTTTGAATGGCCGTGTTTACTTAAAAGTTCATTTTCAATCTTGTAAAATATTCCTTTTGGCAAATCGGCAAACGTTTAAGGTTAGAAAAGGAATGCAGTCAATTAAATGGGTTGGATTTTCTCCCTGGTGGAAACATTTAGTAAAGTAAAATAATTGTATCTTAAAGCTGCATTCTCTATAGTGACCAGCAGGGGGCGACTCCTCTGCTCCCATAGACGTCTATGAGGAAATGACTCTACTGCTCTGTAGTGACCAGCAGGGGGCGTCTCCTCTGCTCCCATAGACGTCTATGAGGAAATGACTCTACTTCTCTGTAGTGACCAGCAGGGGGCGACTCCTCTGCTCCCATAGACGTCTATGAGGAAATGACTCTACTTCTCTGTAGTGACCAGCAGGGGGCGACTCCTCTGCTCCCATAGACGTCTATGAGGAAATGACTCTACTTCTCTGTAGTGACCCCAGCAGGAGGCGACTCCTCTGCTCCCATGGCGAGACGTCTATGAGGAAATGACTCTACTTCTCTGTAGTGACCAGCAGGGGGCGACTCCTCTGCTCCCATAGACGTCTATGAGGAAATGACTCTACTTCTCTCTTGATTTATTCCCTCAGTAAACATTGTAAACATGAGTTTATGGTCTCAGTCTCTAGTTTCAAGTCTTCTTCAATACAGCGTGATGTTCGTTTAGTACCACAATGACCCCCACCCCCATCCCTCCTCCATCCCCTCCATGCAAACAGCTGATAAACATCTTTACAGAAACCAGTATAACAACCACATTTCACTATAAAGCCACGCACTAACGTATGTCCACATTCAACGCCCCCCCACCCCTCCAACTCCTGGTATCTGAGCCCTAATTGCAGCTTGAGGAACAAGCATTCAGAGGGGGGGACCATGCCGGTCAGCAGGGGGAGCACTGCTTCCCTGGGACACTGATTTATTGGACAATTTCACAGCAGTGTCCGCAGTAATGGGACGGGATAAATGGCTGACCTGGGAGGAGCAGGACTGGCTGGTTCCGTGCACGTGTGTGTGTGTGTGTGTGTGTTGATTGCGTGTGCGCCAGTGTTGATTGTGTGCGACATGTGACAATGCTGCAATTTTGTGTCTTTGTTTTATTTATCTCTTCTGTCTGTCTCGCGCTCAGTGTGGGTTCACCGTGTGTGTTTTTTCCGTCTCTCCCTGTGTGTTATTTTTTACGAATAGCTTTCTCCTTCCTACACACACAAACGCACACCAGGTCCAAAGCCCGCCTCGTTATGATATATATATATATATATATATATTATATATATCATAAATAGTGTACTGTATACTGTGTGTGAGTACGAGTCACATGGACGGCGAAGTCCTTCCAGCCACTGAACATTTCTGCCAAATCTGCACAACCACACACAGATCAATACTGAATATATATTGTATTTATAATGCTTTATGTATATTTCATACTTTATATATTCTCTTTACTTATATATATCACATATCATATATACTCTGCACTTAATATGCTTTCTTGCACTTTGTGGTTAGATGCTAAACTGCATTTCGTTCTCTCAGTAGTCTGAGCAATGACGATTTAATCTAATCAATGCGTTTTTGTCTGGTGCCGTTACAGGATTTCTTCACTATGTGTGTGTGTTTGATTCAGTTTTTTATTCCCCCTGCCTAAACACCAGTGTGTGTGCGTGTGTGTGTGTGTGTGTGTGTGTTGGTACAGTAGTCACGGTAGAACCAAAGCAAATCCGGTCAAACTGGGACTTTTCACAGCCTGCAAAACGATTTGGCAGCGGAATAAAAGAGTCTCTAACATCAGCTCCACTTCCACTGGTCGATGTTTAATCTGCACTAAACGCCGCCGCTCCGTTGATACGTGCTTTCAGATGCAGGAGCCGGGCTTTCGGATTCATGTCCACGATACTTGTTTTTTGTGCCAGTATTTTACATCTTTTAAAAGACTACAACCATCCAAACACGCTCACATCATTCAGACACACCTGTGGGAATTGTTAGAATTTTACAAAATCCTTCCTTATTGGTCCTGATCTTTTTCCTTTTTTACATTTCTGAGCTCCAAACATAAATATATTCATAAACCCAAATATGGTGCAGCAGTCAGTGGAACATCGGCGCAGCTGCTTAGTGAATAAAACATTTAAACTCCTCCTCTGCACAACCCTCGTCTTTAAAGTCTGATGAAGACAAACAAGTCTATTTGCCAAATATCTGCCTGGTCAGAGGCTGAATAATGCATGAAGGAGTCCAGCCTGCGCGACACCAGCAGAAGCATCTTAAGCCACGCAGCCGGCATCAGGTGAACATGATCCTGCATCCCGGAAGCCTTCGCCTCCGCCTCTCAGCAGCGGCTTCGGAGCCCGTTTGTCATCGCGCGTCGGGTCAGGTACCGACCTGAGCGGGTTCGGGGGCTGGAGCTGATCCGGCGATAGTCGGTTCCTCCGGAGATTAGAAAACGTTTGGGGAATACGTCAGCTAAGTGTTTTTATCTGTGCGCCGCATGAGTCGTTGTGTTGCTGATCACATGAATGCAACGCGGGGAGAAGGGAGCTGTAATGATCGTCTCCACGTGACACGGGGGGTCTCTCGCGGAGCAGCGGGATGTGCAGACCTCAATCGCTCCATTTTCTCTCAAATTGAATTAAGGAGAAAAAAGAAACGGCCTTAGCGAGATTGTGTTATCTTATTTTTTTTGGGGGGGGGTCTGTTGTTTTCACAGCTGTCTGCCCTCACGGACGTGGCTTCGCTCGTTTTCCTCCTCAGCAGATTACCAACTCTTGAAATATGTATGATTTATCCTTTTAGAAGTGTAGTCATCGCAGATTCCAGTGAGCTCTGATTTCATAACCGGTTTTCCTCTCACACTGTTTATTTTTCAAGGGATCAACCTCCCACATGACAGTGACCTCCGCCACCTTCTTCCTCACTTTCCTTCAACACCTGCTGAAACATACGGTTTAAACCCAAAATATTTCTCCTTTGGTTTGGCAAAAGCTGTAAAACTCTGCAGTCTCACTCGACCATCTGAAAATACGTCAGGCGCTTGAGGGGGGATCCGGCGTTTTGTCATCAACGCTTTGTTTGAGCTGCGAAGGATCCCTGAGAACATTCGCTCCTCCATTGCGTCACATATATCAACCTCTGCAAATTATTCAGAGGGTTTTTTTACAAATTCTGACTCGCATCCCCGAGCGAGCTCCGAATAAACACTCAGCCGGACTCGCACGTGACATACTTTGCTCGGCACCGTTGGGCGCAGATGTCACAGCGAACTCCTGCGTGGATTCCTCCAATGCCTTTGATGTTGTTGATGAGCTGCTTTCGAACAGACTGATGTTGCCGATGCTTTTGAGGGGAAATCAGGCGGGAACGTACGGTTCGGTTGCGTAAGCCGAAGCTCGATTGTCTTAAAACTCAGATTTCTCAGATTTCTCTGGTTGCAAAAAACAAATCTGAATGTATGGAAGTCTATGAGGAAAAAAGAGCCGACTAGTCACGTTGTCTATTCCCTCAGGAGACATGAGTTTACTGTGTTTCTTTGTGTGGGCGGACAAATCACCAAAATGGACCACACAGACGAAATTATTAAAAAGCACGAAGAATTCGCCAAAACAGACAATATCACAAAATCACAATAATCAGCAAATGATTATAAATAGACAAATTGATGAAAAAACACTAAAATAACCAAAATTTCACAAAAACTGAAAATATTATGCAAAATCCCCCAAAAATAATCAAAGACACAATATCTTGAGAAAAGGTCGACAAAACATACAAAATCGTGAATGAAGGAGACAAAATGATGAAAAATCACAAAAACAGACAAAATGATACAAAAATAGACAAATTGATGTAAGAACAAAATTTTACCTAAACAGACAAAAACTCAAAGAATTGGTTGCAAACATGTGAATTAAGAGAACTGATTCTGTGTGTGTGGCATTGAGCTAATGATGAAACCAGAGCTTGAGATATAAACCCGTGTTCATGGTCTCTCATGTAAATGGAGCTCGTGCTGCTGGCGTCCATGTCGACGTTTCTCACGCCGTCTCATTCCGATCGATTCCACCGCTGCTGCTACTCACTCACAGCCTGTTTACGGGCTTCACCAAACACATGAATCAGAGCATAGACGGAGACACACATACTGTAAATGCATCGCCTAGGCGCACACACACGTGTACACACACACACACACACACAGACACACACATGCAGTTGTTCTTGTTGCTCGGGGAGCTGATAGCTGCTATCTGTTGTAGTGAGTAAAGGCCTGCAGTCCTCTCCTCTCCCCAAGTGAGCAGAAAGGATAAACACAGTTGTGGATAAGCCTCCTCTCAAATGCTTTCTGTCCTCTGCACACACACACACACACACACACACACACACACACACACACACACACACACACACACACACACACACACACACACACACACACGCACGCACGCACGCACAGGCGCTCTCGTTGCATCCTGCTCCTCTAACACATCACCACATTGTTTGACCCCATTTGTTTCGTTCATGCGGCTCCTCTCATTCCAACACACTCCCCCCCCGCCTCCCCCCCCCGCCTGCTGTCTCCCATCAAAGCCTGAGACACCCTTAGGTGCAGGCAAGGTCTTATTTCCTCTGTCAGTGTTTTCACGCCCAGTTGGTTGAGACGAGTTGCAGACCCGCAGTTGAGAAGCGAGCTGCCGGATCTGCATAAACGATTCTCCCAGTTTGGGATCTTCAGGTTGGTTACAAAGTAACTGGAGACGTTACTTTGACTGTACTTTACTTTAAGTCTTACAGGGAAAGATGAAGTGCCACTGAATGAGTTATTTAGGCAACAGTTTAAAAAACAAGTGGATTATCTAAATTATGTCTTTATTGGGGAATTACCAGTTGTCCTTTGTTAATAAAAATATTGTAGTTATTGTCGTTTTAATTTGTCTACGAATTCACAGATATTTAAACTCTTCATACTGTAATTTATGTTCCTCTTCTTATTTGTGTACTAGTTCTCCCCAAAGTGGTAACTGATCCTCGTAGACTGTTAACATGTGAATGTACATTTTTTTGGCATTTTGTTGTGGCAGAGATCCAATTTCCCACGTTTATCTTCTACTGCAGATCGCAGTGGAGCAGCAAACACTGTGACCCACTAACTCCCCCTTCGCCCCCCCACAAGAAAAGCCCCTGCACCAACGCAGCATTCCTGCCAAATGTCTGCCCCCCGATAAACACTGTGACCCCACCCGGCCGCCGACATCCACAGGCCTCCCAGACCTCCGGCCCAGCGCGCCCCGCCCCCAGTGACACTCGCCACTTAATCACCGTGACAACCGCCGCTGCCGCTCACGCCGGCTCGCATCCACACGGGAGCGTGGCTCCTCCTGCCAACGCTCCGACTGGAGATGGAGGAAGGAGGAAGGGGCCTCGGGGTCGCTGTGGACCCTCCAGGCGGACCGAGCCGCTCGGTCTGCGACCACTTCTCCAGATGTTGAGCGGTTTCCTCCAGAATGGGATTTTAATAAGAGACAGCAGTGGGGGGCGAGGGGGCACAGTACCTCCGATGTGAACATTATACGTTCTGATATTCACATTACACTGTTCATACATATTCACACCCACACCTGAGTGCAATAACACATGTGAGCGACTTCCTATGCAACGCACACACACGCACGCACACACACACGCACACACACACACACACACACACTGAAACCAGACTGAGTCCCGTAGGAGCAGAGTTGAGTCCTGATGGACCAGCTTTCACAGATCTGAGCTCCATACTGATCTGCTTTCCCCTCATCACACACACACACACACACACACACACACACACACACACACACACACACACACACACACACACACACACACACAGAGCTGCGAAGGCCGTTTGATCTCAGCATCGCCGATGGGACCTGGAGAAGCAGGTCTGTGGCGTAACACGAGACCGTAAGACGTGTCTGTGTGGAGAAAAAGAAACACTGAGTTTAAAACAAATTCGTCCAAACTTTCCCTCCCGAATGACGTCGGATTCGTTCTCACTGCGGCGCATCGACACAAAGACGCCTCAACGTTCATTCGAGGCAAATGTCTCTGCGCAGCACATTTGAACCACGTTCAACAACAAACAAAGTGAAAACTGACATTAAAACGATAAACAAGAACCAAAGTTCATGAAGTAAACGGTTAAAAGCATCACTTCACCCTCCGATCGCATTCAGTTGAAGGCACCAAGTCTGTCCTCAAGTGTCCTCCTGCCTGTCCTCCTGTCTGTCCTCCTGTCTGTCTCATGGCGCGTTTTCCACCGAGCGGTATGGTACGGTACGGATCGGGTCGGTACGGATCGGGTTCCACCGCCAACAGTACCCTTACTTGATAGGCGTGGTGTATTCCAGAAACTGTGCCAGGTGCCCCAACACAAGGGTACCCAAAAAGTGGTACGGTTCGGTCTTTTGGTACCATTCTCAACTTTTGGCAGTGGAGACACAAATAAAAGGGTACCGACCCGACCCGTACCGTACCGTACCGTACCGCTTGGTGGAAACATCCATCAGTCTCAGCTTCTTGGGAGTTGGTTCCAGATGTGGAGCAGAAGAACCAAAGCTGGTCTCCCTGTTGGTTTTGACTCTGAAAGGAGACCCGTCCCAGAGGACCTGGGGGGGGTCAGACTTGTATTTTGTCCTTAAACCATTCAGTGCTTCATAAACCACCAGCAGGGTTTTGAAGTAAACTCTTTGTTGGACTCTTGGTGAGTAATCGAGCTGCAGCGCTCTGATTGACTGACGTTTTACAGAGACCTGTGAACACACCGTTACATTGGTCCAGTCTACTGAAGATGAGAGACAAGTTCTTCCAAATCCTGTTGAGACACAAGTCCTCAATTCCTTCGGTCGATTCAAATGACTCGTAGACCTTATCGGCCCTTTTGGGAAGAACGGAAATCCAGACTTCCTTCTCTTCTGTGTCGGTTCCTTTTACCCGATTTAATGTGCTACAAGATTCATGTTCTGTCAATCAGGCTCCGATCCCAAACACACACACACACGGGTCAAAGGTTAAGTCTTGTTGTTTTGGTGCCAGACGTTCACACATCACAATGTGTAACTATAAAAGACACCGACAATACAGCAATGCCCCCCGTATGCTTCCTCTCGGCCAAACAACGCACCTCAGTCACAGTCACGGCCGTCGTCGGATCCCGCCGGGGGGGCCGGCGTGTTACCGTGGCAACACCAGGCCAACAAGGAAAAGCCCCCGGCGCTGCCGATCTCAGCGGACCCCCCCTGGAGCGAGCTGCCCCCTGTGATGATCAAACACACACCGTGGAGGAGGTGGTGGGGGCGTGTTGTGCGTGCGGTTCAATCGGCGTTCCGTTTGAGCGCTTTGTCTCATTATTTTGGAGGTACGGACACGACGGGTCGGTCGACCCCCCGAGCGGCGGTGGATCCGCCGTCCACAGCAGGAAACAAGCCGCCCATCACGGACTTTGAATCAATCGGCACGACGGACTCTGACTGCGAAAACAACTTTTTAATCACTTCCCAGAAATGATTCATCAGACTTGAAGGAAACACATTTTCCCCCCCGGCTCATTTTTACTGTACAAGACGTCTTTAATTAAGCCGGCTGCGCCCCGAGATGAGCCTGCTGTAGTTTGTGCGGTTGCAACACGGACGACCTGGAGAGAAGAGGGGAGGCTGCTCATCGATGATCCACCGGACCAGCAGATGTTCCACGTTTTGACTGGTGAGATTTTGGGAGCAGAGCCTGTAGAAGTGAAGCAAATGGCGTTAAAACCGGGGGGAACCGCCGAAGGGACGCAACACACCGCGAGGTACTTTCCTTTATGCTGATGATCAAATTCATCATCATGCATCTGCTGCAGTACAATTTACGACGCAAGCGTCTGCCGGGGGGAGAAACTCAAAGACAT
>BMAF01000004.1:29332719-29437719 GCA_014132575.2 Gasterosteus nipponicus | reverse complement strand
AAGCAGAGAGGACGAGGCGATTTACTGTAGTAAGACACTTAGACCAAGAGGCAGCGGTTCGAAACTACATTTACAACAACAAGCAAATAAAGCTTCATCTAAACCTCAAATACTGCAGTGCGTGTGTGTGTGTGTTTTAACAGTCTTGTGGGGACATTAATCTATTCACACATTCACATTGTGGGGACTCACCTTCTTGACAGGGACGTCCCCATAACGGGACCTATTACACATTATGGTGAAGTTATTTTAGGGTTTGTCTCCACGAAATTCATTTAAGTCAATGGCAGGTCTCCGAAAGTCGTGCTGGGTGGGATTACATGTAAATATGAAGATAGAGGTCTGGGGACTGGTGTTTGTGTCTTTAATAGTGTGTGTGTGTGTGTGTGTGTGTGTGTGATCTGGGATGTTGTGTTTCTGGGGGAGAAGAACTTTATCTGAAACGCCGCATGTGTCAGGGATGCGTGGAAACGCAGGACTCAAACGCAGAGTTCAAAGCAAAAAGACTTTAATAGTCAAAATTCACAGGAACAGGGGGCAAAAAGACACGCCGGGACGAGGAACATCCAGGACGATAGACAATGACGCGACCAGTGACTTAAATACACCGGGGAGGTGCAGGTGATTGGACGCAGGTGGAAACAATCAGACAATCACAGGGGACGACAGGACAAGGCAGGAAGTGAAGTTACCGGGGACACGAGTGGCGCAAAACTACAAAATAAGACAGGACGTGAACCACACCGTGACAACATTGTCTTTTCTCTCCCGTCTCTCACTGTCAAAGCAGCCATGACCAGGGGGACAGAGGAAGAGACGCATTCACGTCCCCGGCACAGACACACAATAAACAATGTTTTTACAAAACAACTATCGGGAATTGTAACCGTTTCTTAATCTAGAAACATCATTTAATATTTACTCCAACATCTAACCACAATTATTACGCCCAAATGAATTGACAATGACAATAATGGCGACCTCCTGGAGACAGTCAAATTAATTTGTTATTTGTCCTCCTGCCGGCAACGCTGAAGATGAAAAGAGGGAGAGAACTAAAGACATAAAGAAAGTACAATAGAAGAAAACGTCCCCAAAAGCAGCAGGAAGGTGTTCTGCAGGTAAAAGCTGAAAAGGTTCGTCAGCACGAATGCGGCACGAAGGCGCCGTAAAACAAAACCAATTGCAGAGAAATGAAAAGGAAGTAAAGGAAATAAAATTCAGATGAAACGGTCTGAATTATATAAGTGAAAGTGAACAGTGTGCGGCGGCGATGTCGTGCACGAGTGTGTGTCAGCGGCCTTAATGAGGCGGTACCTCACTGGAGGAGGAGGGCGATGCCTCTTTATTAAACGGGAGGGCCGAGGGAGAGAAAAAGGGGGAGGGAAGAGAAGAAGGGGGGAGGCAGAGAGAGGATAGAGCACTTCGTCTCAAATATCCTCAGAACTTTTATTTCCTCTTTGTGATCTGAGGCGCTTCAGCTTCTACTCTTCCAGTCGACGTTTGAGAAATAATGTCCCTTAATAAGTGAAAGTTCAGTTCAATGATGGAGGAGCAAACGCTGACTGAAGACTGAGAGACGGGGGACAGACACTATAAACCAGATCTCTTAACGAGTTGTCTCTTAACAAGACGTCTTTTTTTAACGATCCGTCTCTCCACGAGGCGTCTTAACGAGTTGTCTCTTAACGAGCCGTCTCTTAACGAGCCGTCTCTTTTTCTAACAAAGTTGTCTTTTCTCTTAACAAGACGTCTTTTTTTTACGATCTCTCTTAACGAGTTAACGTCTCTTCTTAACGAGCTTTTAACGAGTCTCTTAACGAGCTTTTTTTTAACGATCCGTCTCTTAACGAGCCGTCTCTTAACGAGTTGTCTCTTAACGAGTTGTCTTTTTCTAACAAGGCGTCTCTCAACGAGTTGCCTCGTAACAAGACGTCTGTTTTTTTAACGAGGCGTCTCTCAACGAGTCTTCTCTGGACAGAAAGACGACCAAACGTCTCACAGATCATTCCAGTTGATGTCTCTCGGTTCTCCATCCGTCGCTTTTCGTCTCCTCGTCGTTCGTCTCCGTCTGTCGTCTCCACTCGTCTCTCTTCTGTGTTTTTATTTTTATTAGAGGTTTTGAGTCTGTGGGCGACTCTGATTGCTTCAGCACATGTGAGACTTCTATAAATCTGTCATCTGAAGCCGACACACACACACACACACACACACACACACACACACACACACTCCAAAGGTAACCACATATCCCCAAAGGAAGAGGGAGGCGAAGGGGTCTGTTTGTGTTACTCTCCAAAGGTGCTTTGGAAAAAGTGTCGGGTTTTCACAATAAAAGGTTAGAAGGGTCAAACTTGTCGATCTCACTGGGTCCTTGTAGCTGAGCGCTGGTGACGTGAGACCACAGACACACACACACAGACACACACATCCAGCGCACACAGACCAGACCAGACGTTTGGAAGCCGGTCATTTAAACGAAAAGATGATATTTCACGTCCTCGGATGCGGTGATTTATCCGTTCGTGGCGACAATCTGCAAAACGCACAGCTGTTCTCTGGGTAAACAAAGTTGTTTTCTAAATGACAAACCCGACGCCGTTCCCCACAAAAGTCCCCAATAACTGTAAATCTGTCACAAACGGTGAGAGACATCCAGGAGCCGGTTTCCCGGTGACGGATGTTCGCTGCACCGCCTGCAGCATTAGAAGAAAAACACAATAAGGACAATAAGTTTGAGTCGAGTGTCGTTCTGTGGTCCTGATGTCGCACAGACCGATGGATGACTTTAGCATCCCTCTTTGGTTAAGAGGCCCGCAGTCCTTCTGTTGCTCCCTTATACTTTTTGGGGGGAATTTTGTGCGTTCTAATCTACTTTGTGCGTCTTCACCTTCAGTAAAGGTGTTACTGGGGAGCGCTTCATTCCCGTCTTTGATTAGAGGACAGTCTCCCGTCCAACAGTTTGTTTGGATCAGCGTGGCACAAACTCCCCTGAAGCTCCCTCTACCTGTGTGTGTGTGTGTGTGTGTGTGTGTCGATCACAGAGTCCAGGACGCAGTGTAGCGTAAAGCCACCGCTTCAAACCGCACTTAATCACACACTGCAGCGCCGAGTAAATAACTAATCACACGCACAGGGCCGCATGAATGCTGATGCACGCACTAATGTGTTTATCATGGGACCACACGCGCACACACACACACACACACACACACACACACTGGAAACAGCACGGTCACAAACGAGTAAAAACGTGCACACACACACACACAGACCCGTTCTGACACATGTCTCTCAGAAATGGATGGGAAATTCCATCATTTTCCACTTTGTGTAACGGTCAGCCCAGTCAAATACACACACCTACACACACGCACACACACCTACACACACACACCTACACACACACACACACACCACTGTTTGTGATCCATCTCAATGACACGCCTCAACAGATTCAATCAGAGGGGAGCGTTTGTTTTTTTCCTATCTGTTTTGTTTTCCTATTCTCTCTCACACACACACACACGCGCGCACACACACACACACACACACACACACACATCAACAATCACTCTCAGTTGGAGCCAAATAACTTTATTCCGACCGTTGGCACAGCTCTTGAGATTGAGCTAAACACAGACATACGGGACTGCACACACACACACACACACACACACACACACACACACACACACACACACACACACACACACACACACACAGACACACACACACACTACAGATGTGTGGCTGATATCATGTGTGCGACTCTGTTTGTCTCAGCAACACGAGGACGATTTGTGGACGAAAACAGGCAAACGGTTTTGATTTATGTCATTATTCACCCGACGTCTTCCTCGTTTTGTTAAAAGCGACGCTTTACGTCAGCCGGTTAAATTCAAACCAAACCAATTGGTTTAATTTGGGTCGTCCTTCCTGCCCCCCCACAAGCCCCCCGACCTCCCGATCCCCATGCGCCTCGTGCGCAGGTTGATCCGCCATTCTGTCTGTTTTCATGACAGTTGATGTAGATAATGTCCACAACCCACAGCCCCCCACCTCCTCCCCACCTCCTCCCCCCCTAGAGGCACAAACCCCACAGGTGGGGTCCCAGAAATGTGGCGGAGGAGCCGCTGATTAAAAAATAAGAAAATCCCATTCATGCGCCGGCTTCTCGCATTCCGGGGGCCGATTCGACGCGGCTCGATTCAATCCCCCCCGAAACTGCAGAATGTCACCGGAGGCGCTGACGGCGAGAGGAAAAGTCTAAATCCATCTGCTGGCGCGGCAGATGTTAAAAGCTAAATTAAGATGTCCCACCTCGTTTCCTGCTGCTCCCCAACTCCACTGCCCGGATCAATTTGAGTGTGTGTGTGTGTGTGTGTGTGTGTGTGTCCCAGGCAGCGCTTCGACAGCATCCCACTTGTTATCATTTCGTCCAATCCTCTTTCTAAGTGTCCCCAGTGGACGAGCAGTCTGTCTTTAGGTCAGGTCGACGAAAACAAAGGAAACACAAACGAGCCACGACTTCTGTCAACCAAACTCTGAAGAAGATCTGTAGATTTTATTTGCGGTTAGTGAGTGATTATTTTACTATATATGTATCTGTATTTTCTTTTATTTTTGTGAGAAGAAAGGAGGCGTCATCCTCCGGGTCTGAAAGTGAAGCCAATCGGTTGAGGTTTCCCTGCTGCGTTCACACCAAAAGCGAAGCGAGTAGATTCCAATTTCAGCTTTTGGAGAAGTCGGGGAAATTCAAGCTGTGTGCGGCAACGGATGATTCAAACTCAAAGAGCAGAAATGGTGGTTCTTTATTTCCGTGGTGGATAGCGGAAATTATTATAACTGTCTTTACGAACCTAATAAGCCACGCCCCCTTTCAGGAGCTAAGCGGGACCGCGACTCAACTACAACTAGTTGGGAGAATAAAGCGAGGGGAAAATTTGCTTCGCTTTTGAGGTGAACGCAGCATTAAACTTGCATTCTTTTGAGTGACCAGCAGGGGGCGACTCCTCTGCTCCCATAGACGTCTATGAGGAAATGACTCTACTTCTCTGTAGTGACCAGCAGGGGGCGACTCCTCTGCTCCCATAGACGCCTAGAGAAATGACGTCTATGAGGAAAAATGACTCTACTTCTCTGTAGTGACCAGCAGGGGCGACTCCTCTGCTCCCATAGACGTCTATGAGGAAATGACTCTACTTCTCTGTAGTGACCAGCAGGGGGCGACTCCTCTGCTCCCATAGACGTCTATGAGGAAATGACTCTACTTCTCTGTAGTGACCAGCAGGGGGCGACTCCTCTGCTCCCATAGACGTCTATGAGGAAATGACTCTACTTCTCTGACCAGCAGGGGGCGACTCCTGTAGTGACCAGCAGGGGGCGACTCCTCTGCTCCCATACAGACGTCTATGAGGAAATGACTCTACTTCTCTGTAGTGACCAGCAGGGGCTCCCATAGCGACTCCTCTGCTCCCATAGACGTCTATGAGGAAATGACTCTACTTCTCTGTAGTGACCACTTCTCTGTAGTGACCAGCAGTGACCAGCAGGGGGCGACTCCTCTGCTCCCATAGACGTCTATGAGGAAATGACTCTACTTCTCTGTAGTGACCAGCAGGGGGCGACTCCTCTGCTCCCATAGACGTCTATGAGAACATGACTCTACTTCTCTCTTGATTTATTCCCTCAGTAAACATTGTAAACATGAGTTTATGGTCTCAGTCTCTAGTTTCAAGTCTTCTTGAACACAACATGATGCTCGTTTAGTGACTGATGGTCCATTTGAAGTCAAACATGAAGCAGGGGACGCTTTAGGGCGGGGCTACACACTGATTGACAGGTCTCTATCAGAAACGTATATTGCATCATCTAGTTTTGAAGAGTAACTTCTACAACTACAAACCATTGGATGATATTTGCTGAACTTTAAAAAAGAGAAAAGGTTCATCCGATAAACATGAAACCAGAAAGACTTTCTCTTATTGGAGCGTCCACAGAAATCCACTCAGATAAAATCAATATCTTTTATTGGCTGGTTCCAGAAAACAAGAGGTGTTTATGGGCTGTCTGGAAGAAACACAGTCAGAAGGAAATTACCAAAACAAGTCTTGATGAGAAAACCGGAACGAGAGCAATGAATCAAGCTCTGGATTCCAGATTAATCCGACAAAACTCCTTTGGCTGTTAAAACTTATTTCGTGGTAAAATGACAGTCGAACATCCTGGTATACGATTCCGGCGTAGGAAGCTCCGCCCGCGACGCCATCGGGCCTCCGTCTTCTCTTTGACCCCGCCTCCGCGGCGCCGCAAACCCCTCGTTGAACTTCTAACGGCGCATTCACTAATTAACACGACTTTCAACGCCTTCGACCCGATTAATCTCACACACACACACACACAATGATCATTTAAATAACGGCACTTTCTCTCGCAATTAGCCTGCGTGACATTTTGTTTCTGTGTTTACTGGATGCACCAGCAGCCCAGTGTGTGTGTGTGTGTGTGTCTGTGTGTGTGTGTGTGTTAAATGAACCCCTCGAGCCTGCTTGGGCGAAGGTAACACTCCATTACTCGTCCATTTCCTCTGCATGGTTGGCCTGTGCATTTTCACCCGCCGCATAATGCACTAATTACGCTGTAAACACACAGAAAGACAAACACTCCGTTTAGCTCGCCAATGTCGCTCCAGCCGCCGTCTTCATCCTCTTCTTCTGCATCCTCTTCTTCTTCTTCATCCCTTTGTTTGTTCCCTCAGTCACACAAAAAAAGAGGCAGGACCAGATTCAGCCGGGCTCAAAAGGGGGGGAGTGGGTGGAGGATGAGGAGGGTGGAGGGACAATTTCCTCTTCATCGGTGAATGGATGTGATTACATCTCTGGGGGGCTGACGAGGTTTGTTGTTTCTTTGTTCTTTGCTTTTGGGTCACTGCTTTGATTGCTGAGGATGCCGAGCTCGCTCTTCCTTAATATGCTAAAAGCAGAAAGACGAGGAACATTGGACACAATGGCACAGCTGTGTGGTCGCGTCCCGCTGAGGCCATGATTCAATTCGTCGGCGTTCCCGGGAGACAACGGCATGTTGGGTGAAGCTCGTCTTTCTGTGGAACAACAGCTGCCACAGTTTACTGCAGGTTAGAAGTTCATGCACAGATGTAAGAAAAGGCATCACACGGTTATATTTGTGATGATTGGGGAAGTCCGTGTTTCCCGCTGGAAGACGAGAGAGAGAGAACCTTGGTGGATAAAAATGTTGTAGATTTAAAAAATGAAAGCAGAAAATTAGGAAGGAAGAACTCGCAGCAATAGTTTTATCATATAATGATGTACTGGCAAAAAAGGCAATAATGATTCAGCTGCAGACCGGATCCCGTGTACTTCCTGCAGGGCAGCAAGGAGGGGTTCAGTAAAGCCAATTACAGGAAAATCCCAACGAGGGGTCCAACGAGGGGCCCAATGAGGGATCCAACGAGGGGCCCAACGAGGGCCCAATGGGGGCCCAACGAGGGGTTCAACGAGGTGCACAACGAGGGGCCCAACGAGGGATCCAACGAGGGGCCCAATGAGGTGCACAACGAGGGGCCCAATGAGGGATCCAACGAGGGGCCCAACGAGGGGCACACCGAGGTGGCCCAACGAAGACACAAGGGAGGGATCCAACGAGGGGCCCAACGAGGTGGCCCAACGAGGACTCCAACGAGGGGCCCAACGAGGTGCACAACGAGGGGCCCAACGAGGGGTCCAACGAGGGGCCCAACAAGGGGCTCAACGAGGGGCCCAATGAAGGTGCACACGAGGTGGCTCAACGAAGACACAACAAGGGGTCCAACGAGGGGCTCAACGAGGGGGCCCAACGAGGGGTTCAACGAGGGGCTCAACGAGGGCCCAACGATGGGCCCAACGAGGGGCCCAACGAGGGGTTCAACGAGGGGTTCAACGAGGGGCCCAACTAGGGGTCCAACGAGGTGCACAACAAGGGGCCCAACGAGGTGGCCCAATGAGGTGCACACCGAGGTGGCCCAACGAAGACACAAGGGAGGGGCCCAACGAGGGCTCAACGAGGGGCCCAACGAGTATTTCATGATTGTTATGCTTCATGTATTTTTTTTCATTGATCATTTCGGAGGTTTGTAATTCAATAGTTTGTTGATTAATTTGAATGAAATTCAGAAGTTTCAGAAAAATATGGTGAAATCCTTAAATTGTGGGAAATGTCGTGATTTGGGTGAAAATAAGAGCATTAGATGCTGGTTGTATGTTTGAAGCGTAACCCTCCCACTCTTTGTTTGCTTCTCTGTCAGAAGTATTTCTACAAATCGTGCATCATTTCATATTTTTTGTAGTTAAATGAACACTGGAAGAGACGAATAAATGCAGTCAAGGGCTTCTAAATCCCCAAAATCAGGGTATCATTTGTTTAGTCGTTTACATAACGCAACAAAAAAATCAATACAGTGAAGGTTTTTAACGTCAAATAAAAACACGAAGCTCAACGCGGGATCAGTGCAAATCTGGAGATTAATTTCGGGGGTTGTAAAAGGAGCTCGTTGGAAACGAGGAACGCACCGGGGACAACAGATGTCACAATGAGCGTGACGAAGAGGAGGGCCGCCGCCGCGGCTTTGCCAACTCAAACACACACACACACCACATGGTGTGTTTACACAGCCGGCTGCAGTACGTGGGACCAATGCAAAACCTGACCCGGGTACACATGTGGTCTACATATATTTCCAACATGCATATACATGTATATATATATATATGCATGTATATGGATGTTGTCCAATGTTAAGTCTCTATTTGATCATGTGACCAGACAAATTCTTTGAATATATACAGAACTAATTAATATCACTAAACTCTATGAGCCCCTAAGCCAATTCCAATTAGTCTCCTCTAAACCAGGTGTTATTTTTTGCTCGCTCTCATCAGCGCAGTTCACCAAACGCAAATCTAGGGGCCTCGTCTCTGAAGACCTTCAACGATTCTTCCAGGTTTGCAGGTTTTTTCCAAAGCTCCTCTCTAATTCAATCCCGTTATTCAAACAAGTGGTGAGATGTTGAGCTTCGGGTTTAAACAGCTTATCGGGTTTCCTGCTCGGACACAACACAGCGAGACGGAAGCTTCTGCAAAGTGAAATCTGCGTTCAGAAGAAATGGTTACATTCGTTACTTAATAGATGCTTGTACGTGGAAGCCTGCAACATCTTCCTCATCATCGATACCAAATGCCAGAGGTCACGACTACATGACACGTTCTCTAATGGTAACGAGAGGGCGGCTTGAAGGTCCCGCCCCCCCACACACGCGCCCCAGCCAATCACGAACTTCGTCTCACAGCTTTGATGGATGTGTGTACATGGATGTGTGTGTGGTTCAAAGACCACATTCATGTATTAGATTCATGTCGACGTGGAGACGTAGAGAAGTTGCGCCGGGAACCACAAGGTTGGCGGTTCGAGTCCCGGCTGCCCAAGACACCTGACCCCTACTTGCTCCCCAGGCATAAATGTAAAAAGCCGTGTGTTAAAAATGCAACGTAAGTCGCTTTGGATAAAAGCGTCAGCTAAATGACTGATTAAGAATTAATAACTCAAGTTGTACAAGATAAAACCCAACAGAAAGTCGGCCTCTTTGTTTCTTTGGCCTCGTCTGGCAACACCGTGTTCATCCCGCCAGCGCAATGAATTGTGGGTAATTCCCTTGGGGCTCACGGAAGTGGTTCATCAAGACAAATGTCAGCGTGAGACGGACCTGAAAAACTTTCCCTCCTTTCAACCTGAACTTATAAAATAAACAAGAGGTTGTTTCATTGCAGGTTTCAGCACTAAAATATCTTGTTAAAAAAACAGCAGACACACACACACAGAAAGAGACACACACACACACAGAAGGAGACACACACACACAGAAAGAGACACACACACACACAGAAAGAGACACACACACTCACAGAAAGAGACACACACACTCACAGAAAGAGACACACACACTCACAGAAAGAGACACACACACTTTGTCGGTTCTCAGCAGTTTGAGGTTTTGAGGCTTTCTGCACACATTGCAATGCACACGAGGTTCGCAGGAGAAGCCAGAAGTCTGTTTGGACTGGAGGAGAGAGGGAGGGAGGAGAGAGGGAGGGAGGAGAGAGGGAGGAGGGGGGAGGGGGAGAAACCCCGAAACCAGCGATGAAATCTGGGTGTCAGTGTGACAAAATTCCACTTGACAAGCCGCCTGTCCGATCCACCTGTCGACTCACGTAGCATTAACTGGATCGGAAGATGCAGATGAAATGGAAATTATAAGCGGTGAAGCGTGTGTGTGTGTGTGTGTGTGTGTGTGTGTCGGGGGGCCCGGAGGTCGGTGGGCTCTGACACACCGTCGTGGTGACAAGGTAACGACGAGTTTCCTCTGATCAGGGTTGTGCCGACTTGACAGAGTCTTATTTTGACTCGGAGGCACGCTGACGGACTCCATCTTTGATTTCTGACACTCACCACACACACACACACACACACACACACACACACACACACACACACACACACACACACACACACACACACACACACACACACACACACACACACACACAGTCCTTCATCTCCTCCGTTTCCTGTCACCATTTCTTTTTTTGCTTTAAATACTTTACTTCAATGAAAGTATTTAGTTTACGTTTTGTGACATATCGGCTTCAATAGCAAATAAATATTATTTAATATGAATATGAAAATGTTTTTATAGTTTAGAGGGTATGATTAATATGTTTAATATATATTCTAATTATTACCCAACATCCTCTTTGTTCTCTTTGTATATCTTGTCGTTAAAAAAACAACTTTCATGAAATCTTACGTGGAAGATGAAACACAGAAGTATGATTTTCCTCTCGAAGGGTTCATAGAAATAAAGTCTATTTTAAGAAAGCTTTTAAAATATTACAAAAACAGAAAAGGATTTGTCAAATTTAGATCGAACACGACTGTAAACCGACAAAGAAGGAGAAGAAGGAGAAGGTGAGAAGAAGAGGCAGAAGATGAAGAAGGAGAAGAAGGAGAAGGTGAAGAAGAAGAGGCAGAAGATGAAGAAGAAGAAGAAGAAGAAGGTGAAGAAGAAGAGGCAGAAGATGAAGAAGAAGAGGCAGAAGATGAAGAAGAAGAAGACAGCAGTGACTTTGTCACCAGTGTGGAAAAGAATTAATCTTTGCGAGTGATAAAAACAAACTCAGGAACATACAAACACACATTGGAAAAACCTCATATTGAACCCGTTGCTCAGCCTCCCTCCTCCTGAGCAGATATCGATGGTTCTTTGGGCTTATTCCTTTAATCTGTTGTTCACCTCGGAGCGGAAATAGAATCCCCCCCCCAGGGTCATTTGGCCTCTCGTATCTCTGTCCGAGCCGACAACTCTCTCCCCCATATTTCCTAGTTTACCTCGAACAAACCTTCAGCTTCACCACGTGGAACAAGAAGAAGAAACACAATACAAACCGTTTAATTCTTTGTTCACGTCACATCAGATTCCATCTTCTAAACTACAGATACATTTGAGCATTTCATCACTCCAACGAGTCCTCATCATCATCGTTGTTGTTGTTTGTGCTTCTCAGGACAGCGGTTGGCGATGTAGTGACTGACGGCGTGTCCAGGTGTGTAGTGTGCAAACAGTCAAAGCTCCGCCCCCTTCCTGCAGGTACATTGTCAGCACGATTGAAACGAAGATTATTTTTCTTATAATAAAACCGACTGACATCGATCTGATGCTTCATTGTAATTCCAAGCTGATTGCCATGGCAACGCCCCGCCTCCACCGAGCGACGTAAAAACAATCTGGGTGGGGAGAAAAATATAGATGTATATATTTTATTATAAAATCTATTCGACCAATCGGTGGTTTATAAACTGACGATGTACCAACAAAAATAAGAGTTTAACCATCGGAGACGACATCAACGCAGCGAGCGACAAACAAAATGCTACAAAACTTCTACAGAGAAACGAGAGACTTGTTCTGACCAGATGTTGGCTGATGCTCTCTAATGCTAGCAGATGTTCACGTCACATCAGATTCCATCTTCTAATGCTAGCAGATGTTACATTTGAGCATTTTAGCATGCACTCCAATGCTAGCAGATGTTCATCATCGTTGTTGTTGCTGATGCTCTCAAATGCTAGCAGATGTTAGCTGATGCTCTCTAATGCTAGCAGATGTTAGCTGATGCTCTCTAATGCTAGCAGATGTTAGCTGATGCTCTCTAATGCTAGCAGATGTTAGCTGATGCTCTCTAATGCTAGCAGATGTTAGCTGATGCTCTCTAATGCTAGCAGATGTTAGCTGATGCTCTCTAATGCTAGCAGATGTTAGCTGATGCTCTCTAATGCTAGCAGATGTTAGCTGATGTTAGCGGATGCTAGCCGATGTTAGCTGTAGCTAGCACCTGTACGTTGGTCTGCTGGATCACGAGTCACTAAAATCTCTTAATAAACGTAATAAACTTAAAATACACTACGCGTATAATCACAGTAGTTTCTGGCACCGTAAACATGTTTCAGTAGTTTTTGCAGAGCTTATTGTTCGGTTCCTGAGATCCCACATTTGGAGTAAAACCTCTGAAGAATCTTTATTATTGTGTAACCGTAAAGCAGACTTCCTGCAGAGGAACGCTGCGAGCTGGAACGCGGTAGCGGCGCGCTGTTCGATCTGGAGGCGCGTGGAATCGTTTATTAGTTTAGTCATCAAGGTGTTGGGGGATCGAACCGCTTCTCCATCAACAACACGCAAACAAAAAAAGCTGATCTTAACGTAAACACAAACACCCGTTCCGATCGACTGTTTCACCATCAAACCGCGCGACCTCCGCGGAGAGCCCCTCCCCTCAGAGGTCCGTGGTGATGACGGGCGTGACCCCGTGGATGAGCAGCGTGGGGCCCAGGTCCCGCGTCATCAGCTGCAGCTGCTGCAGGTAGGTGGTGTAGCGCCGGGTGTCGGCCGGCGGGCGGGGCAAGTACAGGAAGCGCACGGCGGGCGGCGGCCGGGCCGAGTCCAGGATCAGCCGGTTGACGGCGGACAGGTAGTCGTCCGACAGGCGCGTGGCGTTGCTCGGGAAGCTGTTGGCGTACTGGTCGTCGTTCTCCTCCTCTTCCTCCGCCCGCCGCTCCTTCTCCTCGCCGGGGGGCGGCGGCGGCGGCGGCGGCGGCTTCTTGCCCCACTCGCCCTGGCGCTGCCAGTGGAGCGCCACCTGCTGGTCCCAGGGCACAGAGTACACCTGAGCTTTGATGCGCAGCTCCTTCAGCAGCTGGCCCAGCTTCTGCTCCGAGCCCCTCACGCTCCGCCCCTCCTCCACGCACAGGAAGAGGCGGAGCGTGGCCCGGCGCCATGCGCGCACCATGTTGAGGATGCACGCCAGCTGCAGCAGGAAGAGGGAGCAGGTGTCGACGTAGCTGCAGCTGTCGGGGCGCAGCAGGTTGACGGGCCAGACGTCGACGTACAGCGCCCCCTTCGGCCCGGCGGAGAGGACGCGGCCGCGGTCAAAGTCGTTGAAGTGCCGGGCGAGCACCACGTTCTTCAGCATCTTCATGGCGTCGGCGATGACGGCCACGTACTCCTGGGGGCCGAGGACCTTCCCGTCGCCCGACTCGCCGAGGTCCCGCCCGTCGCCGGACCCCCGCAGGGTCGAGAAGTGGAAGAGGGCGGGCTGCCCCTCAGGGGAGTCTGAGGGGTCCGCGGGCTGGCCGGCGGCGAGCAACGGATCGATCAGCTTGTCACTCGGGAGGCCGTCGTCGTAGAAACCGAGGACGAGGGTGTTGGGACGCATCCCGCCTGAAACGGTACAAAGGGGGGGGGTCCGGTGAGACTGGAACTCCAGAGAATAAACGTCTGTAAGCTCAGTTAGTTTCTTCGTCCTCGTATATCAGCAATCAGCGAAACGTATTTAACAGCATGTTTTTGTAACGAAAGGTTCAAGCACTGAAAGCAGTGAAGTGGCCGCTTACTGAGCAAAGTTCTCTGACACTAAAGAGCAGCTGGAATTATACTGAATGAGCTCGAGTTGAAGTGGAGCTTCAATGGAAACACAGAAAGAAACTAAACACACACTAAAACGACGAGTTTAAGTGTTAATTAGATTAGAATAACAGAATAACAGCAGGTGGCGGTTGAACTTGAAGTGTGAGTTTCAGTTTGGGCACTAAAGGAAAAGGAAGTGGCCGCCAGAACAAAGAGACAGTTAAAGAGGGGCGATGATAGTTTAGGCCACGCAGACGCTCGGACGGCGACATTAATACCAGCGCGAGCGTCCCGGCGACCTCACCGACCCGCTGGTGCATTGTGGGCCGGCGGTGGCACTGACCTAGTCCAGAGATGAAGAGGAGGTGCTGGACGCCGTGACGCACCGAGTCGGCCAGCGTCAAGTTGACGAAGGCTTTGATGTTGAGGTGGTCCACCAGCGACAGCCAGGAGTCGTACTTGGACTGCAGGGGGTCCGACGGCAGCTTGTCTGATGGGGGGGGACAAAACGGTGTGAGGCGAGGGAGAGGAGCTGCTGGGCTTCAGAGACAAATAGAGGGGGAGGAGGAAGAGATGAGAGGCTCAGATGTCGGCACACAGAGCCCCCCCCTCCCCGCCCTTCAAAATAAAACATCAAGCAATTCATAGAGTGTGATCTCTACGACTCATTGGAACTCTGAAGCACTTTAAATGGAGTGCTTGGGACAGGTCGCCATTACAGGAGTCCAGGAATCCATCGTGGGGGGGCAGTCCTTCATAAGGGCCGAGTGCACCATCAGCACCGGAGGGCCCTTTACAGCAGCTAACGGACACCGGTTCCCCCCGTTGAAGCACGGGAGAGGATTCGTGCTCCAAAGACTCCGCTGTCCCGCAGCGTCCTCGACCAACAGAGATTAAAAAATAACTCAAAATGAGCCGCTGAGAGATGTGCGGAATGCTAAAGCGCTAAGTGAGGCGCCGCTCGCTGCGTCCATCGCACATTTTATAAAAGGCGTTTGATCCCGCGTGGGAGCGCTGAAGCAAAGTGGGGGTGTCGCTGCCGTCTCGCTGACGAACAGCACAACAAGCTGCTTTTAAAAATGCATCAGCAGCAGTTCACACAACCTTTTAGCGTCGCCGTCTGTAAATATCATAATAACGTTAAGTTATCCGACGGTCAATTACCGAATCAACAGTCGGCGGATTAGTTGAGAAATGAAGCAGAAGGAAACTTTAAAGTGCTCGCGATGATCTGGTGTCACGCTGAAAAACTTTCCTGACTGTTCGCAGGAAAAATGTAGGACGATGTTTCAAAGTAAGAGTTTGCTTCGTCGCGAGAGATTTCTGAGAGTTTCAAAGTAAGAGTTTGCTTCGTCGCGAGAGATTTCTGAGAGTTTCAAAGTAAGAGTCCGGTCCATCGGACTGCTGGCGGTCTCGATGTGTTGGATGTCGAACAACATTCAATACATTTACATTTGAGATAACAGAACAAAACTATTGGGCTCCCCTTCAGCGGAACACTGTTAGCTCCCCCTGCGCTGCTTTAAGTCAGAGGCTCAGCAGCTTCCTTACTGAGGTCTCCGAGCTCCACGTGTCCCAACACGTAGAGGCCGCTCTTCTTGATGTCGTTGATGAACCTGATGAGGCCGACGCTGCTGCGAGGGTTGGACACCATCAGCAGGACTTGAGGCCTCCAGAACTTAACGTGGTCCTTCCTCACGTCCAGCATCAGCAGGTACTTCCGCACCTGTGGGGGGGCGAAGGCATCGGGATGAGGGTTAACGAAGGGAAGCGCGTTTGTTTACCTCCCCGATGCAAACCAGATCCCGGCTTAATTACATTAAAAGGAATCCAAGACACATTCTGCTGGAGGTGATGTGACCGCCACGCACACGGATGGCATTTCACTTTCTTAGACATTTGGGGTTTTTAAGCTACGTGGCGAGATTTATTCATTAAGCTCAAGGCTATGGAGGTATAGTCAGCTTTACCAGAAGGTCATTAATTTAAAGGTGGAACCTTATAATGACAACACAAGGATCATATCATCAACAGCACTGGGACAATAAACTACAGAAGGGCGGGGCTACACGCTGATTGACAGGTTGATACCACGGCGTCATTCAGTGCTTGGTTGGACTGAAATACAAAAGAAACAGATTTGAAAGAAACAGTGGGGGGCTGAATGGTGATGGTATGGTTGTAAATGACTGATTCTAGACAGATTTAAATGGAACTTGATTGTTTTCTCAACTGCTGTTTCCAAAGTTGAACTTTTAACCTTAAAAATCACATAACTGAATTTGAGTGTAGATCTCCAGCAATGATACTAATCTTAGATGTTTGTTTTTCTCACTTTCTTTTGTTGTGTTTGACTAAACCCAAATTGTTATGCACTGATTTTCTTTGCAGATGCAAAAAACAGATCGACCAAATCCCTGTTGTTGCACATCACGGATGAATATGAAAAAAAGTCATTTTTGTGTTGTTTGTCTGTATTTGAATCAGGAGTCAATTTTTTGGTCCCAAAAGCAATATAAGTAACTACTACTTATTATAAAAGGTCCCGTTAGTGACGCTGTGGATGATAAAATACTGGATGCGACTCGTGTCTCGTATGTTTGCAGGCGCCGCAAGTGCACAAATTTCAAAAAGAAATTTCAATTTTCACAAATCACATCTCTAATCAACACCCCATTAGCGTGTGAGGCCTGTCGCAATATGCCATAAATTGGCTTATCGCACACATTTTTGGTGCTTGATTTCAAAATGTGATATCGTGGCAGGCCTAAGTAACCTGTTTCGGGGTCAATGAATGAATGTGTTTAGTTGAAAAGGCAATACCATCACATAGCGGGATATATACATACATGCACACACATGGGCTTGCAGTTAATGAATGCCTGAATGCTATCGTGTGCTACTTTGTATCGTGAATGAGCAACGAGTACGCTCGGCTTCTTCTCAAAGCTTCATGGATCGCACTCAGATACGTTATTGCCCTGCGGACCTTCTCCTGACCGGCGCTCCTTTTTGTCCCCATGGCAATGAGGCCTCGGTGGGCCGAGGTGGAGGAGCAGGAATCGAAACACGAGGTAGTTGGCAGAAAAGCGTCTGAGAAACTCAGCTGGACGGAGACGTGAAGGACACAAAGTTAACTGCAGCCAACACATCACGCTCAGAGCAGAAGGGGGTGGGCGTGGAAGGGGGGGTAGCGGAGCCAAAGTACCGGCCAATTAAAGAAGAAGGCCTCCTCCGGCTCACGGAATCGCCACTTAATGGAAGCGCTTCGTTGGAGAGCGACATATACGAAGGGGGGGGCGGTCCCCTGAAAAGAAGGTAACGTTACGACATTCCCGACATTATTACCCTCATAATCAGCCCAGCTGTTTCCAAGCCGCTGTCTGAGGCCCCGGGGCCAAACTGCCCCGGCTCCTCTAATCATCCGTCTCTCTTTATCTCTGCATTTCCCCCCCCGTCTCCCCATCCATCGGGCCATCATCATTCCTCCACCACGTCAGTCTCATCCATCACTTAGTTCTCAATCACTCATCCCCTCCTCCTGCTTATACCCCCCCTCCACCGATACCATCAGCGCTTCTTCTTCTTCATTTTATTAAACAACGCAGCTTGTTATCGTCAACTCCGTTTGGATGGTTGCTGTTGCCGCTTCAATGGCAATCAGTTGGCGTCCCGCCACACGTGGACAGACGCCACCCCGATCCCGCCGTTGTTGTCTGTCTAGCTGTGACGTCACCTGTTGTTCTGTGGGTCAAAGTTATGAAACAATAAGCATTCCGGAGCTTACAGCAACCACATGCTGAACAAACACTTTGGTACTGAACTCTCTACTCCAGTTAAGCCCCGCCCTAAAGCGTCCCCTGCTTTATGGCCCGTTTGTCTCTAAATGGACCATAATTCACTAAATGAACATCAAGCTGCGTTGAAGAAGAACTATAAACTAGAGACTGAGACCATAAACTCATGTTTACAATGTTTACTGAGGGAATAAATCAAGAGAGAAGTAGAGTCATTTCCTCATAGAACTACAGAGAAGTAGAGTCATTTCCTCATAGACGCGTGGGAGCAGAGGAGTCGCCCCTGCTGGTCACTACAGAGAAGTAGAGTCATTTCCTCATAGACGAACAGAGAAGTAGAGTCATTTCCTCATAGACTCTATGGGAGAGAGGAGTCGCCCCTGCTGGTCACTACAGAGAAGTAGAGTCATTTCCTCATAGATGTCTCAGAGGAGTCGCCCCTGCTGGTCACTACAGAGAAGTAGAGTCATTTCCTCATAGACGTCTATGGGAGCAGAGGAGTCGCCCCCTGCTGGTCACTACAGAGAAGTAGAGTCATTTCCTCATAGACGTCTATGGGAGCAGAGGAGTCGCCCCCTGCTGGTCACTACAGAGAAGTAGAGTCATTTCCTCATAGACGTGGGAGCAGAGGAGCGCTGGTCACTACAGAGAAGTAGAGTCATTTCCTCATAGACGTCTATGGGAGCAGAGGAGTCGCCCCCTGCTGGTCACTACAGAGAAGTAGAGTCATTTCCTCATAGACGTCTATGGGAGCAGAGGAGTCGCCCCCTGCTGGTCACTGCACAGAATGTGAAATGAAGTCCTGCGTTTGCTGTGTTCTCTGCGTCTCCGGTTGAGAGAAACAAAGGAAGAGAAACTGAAGAGGAGCTGAAGTGAATTAGCTGAAGGGGAGGGGGGGCGAGAGAAAGGAGGAATAAGCTCAATAAGTTAAGTGCTTGTAATAATGTTCTGCCTCCCGACGAGCTGCTGGCAAACCGGCCGCCATCAACCCCCGCCCGGCCCCCCTCCCTGGCAACGGGCCCTTCCTGGCAACCAGGCCCCCTCTCCTTGAGAGCAACAGGCTCACTCAGATAGAGGACACAGAGAGCTGGATGATGTAAAGCTGTGTGTGTGTGTGTGTGTGTGTGTGTGTGTGTGTGTGTGTGTCTGGCAGACCTGATATAAATGTGATAGATAGCTGCTGTTGGAATGACAAGGCAGCGATGTGTGTGTGTGTGTGTGTGTTTGTCTGGTGGATGCAAAGTGTTTGGATGAGAAAGAGTCCGTCTGTGTGTGTGTGTGTGTGTGTGTGTGTGCGCGTGCCGGACGGGACCGCAGCCCGGCAGAGGCGTGTCCCTCGCGAAGGAGGCGGGGCTCCTCGGTGTCTGACCTGGTGGAAGATGAGCGCCTGGCTGATGTAGCCCCAGCTGGAGGTGGGGCTGAGGTAGTGGATCAGCAGCAGCAGCAGCAGCATGAAGGCGATGCTGGCCGAGGCGTAGATGGCGTTGATGAGGAACATCATGACGGCGCAGCCCACGATGCCCAGCACGCAGGTGTGCCAGGTGAAGTAACGGAAGGTGGGCCTGTGAGAGGGGGGGGCAGTCAATCAATACAATGTGCTGGTAGTGATAGTTAATGACCATCGGCACGCTAAGAACCGGCACACGGCTCACCTGATGTTCTGTGAGTAGAAGAAGAAGATTTCATCACTTGAAGGTTGAAGATTTTTAATTTTATACTCAACGTTATTTCTTCTTCTTTAGTTTTTATTGAGCACTGTTGGCCGTGTCACTGCCTTTACTATTAAAAAGTAAGAAAATACTAAAATTTTAATTAAATTAAACAATTTTCACGAGAGTTGGTGACCCCCACAGGGGGCGGATTGATGGCCGTTGTTCATGGAGAAACTCATGCACGCTCAGTTGTAGCTTTAGAAGAAGTGAACATCTGTCCCCGTCAGCATCTGTCTGTCGGCTCGTCTTCGAGAGGAACCGGCATCCTGTTCGGCGTGCCGCTGCGCCTCAAACCCGCCAAATGCGGTGGGCCGGTTAAATCCAGAGGTCCCGCCTCCACGTGTGTGTGTGTGTGTGTGTGTGTGCCGCGATCGAAAAGAAGAGCCTCTGCTTAATAACAACAACAATGACAACAACAACAACTGCTTTATTTAAATCCAAGCCCACACGGCGTGCTGTCTTCGTACCGCCGCGCCATAACGCCGCTGCAGGTTGAATACTAATTAACAGGAAGTGGCGGCTCCATGCAAACGGACCCTCTACTGTAATTAGGAGGTGTCACTTTGAGGGGGGGTTAAACCGGTGGGATAAACAAACAGCACCTTATCAAAAACAACACATAGTCCAGCAATTTGTTTTTAAAAAGGTCAGATCTGAACCGAGAGAAAGGTCTGAGGTCCCCGAGACCGCACGGAGGACCGGGGGGTCCGGGGAGGAAGCCGAGATAACACCTGGATAATAAGCTGTGCAGCTCGATGCTCCACCTCACACACACACACACACACACACACACACACACACACACATACATACACACACACACACGAGCCGCACGCGAACCCTCGAATAATGTAGATAAACAGCCATTAAGTCCCAGCAGTAATTACCCAGCGCAGCTCAAGTAGACAGATTAACAGATTCAGACTGTTTTAAACCAAACAGCAGGGGGGTGCAGGGGTGGGGGCACAGAAAGAGAAGAGAGATGAAGGAATCACAGACGCAGAGAGACATTTTTAGAACCATAAATCCTGATATAATCCCCCGGGTTGGATAATCGTGGTCCCCAGAGGACTATTCTATTTATTATATTCTATTTATTATATTCTATTTATTATATTCTATTTATTATATTCTATTTATTATATCCTGACAACTTCATCAGCTCGTCTGGTTTCTAATGACTGGACACATACACGGCCTCTTGTTGCACACGGCCTGATGTCCAACTAGTAAACGGTGGTCTTCTAATGCTTCGTCACCAAAGTGTGCTTTTATTTCATCGTCCTTACTTGATCACTCACCGTCCGCTCATCTCCCCCTCTGAGAGCAGGTGTAATTACGGTGAAAGCCCCCCCCAACTCTTTTGTCACCAGCGGCGACGGTCCTGTCCCGTCCCCCGCCCCCCCACAGCAGGCTGATGTCACTCTGCTGACACAGCGGGAAAAAAGCAGCCGAGTCCTCGAGGGACATTAACAAAAGGGAGGGAGGAGACCCGGCCTGCAGCCAAAAGACACAGGAACGTAGTCCGTACCCCCCACACACACACACACACACACACACACACACACACACACACACACACACACACAGTGTGGGGGGCTTCAAGTGAGAGGTTGAGACGTTACGTCAGCCAGAGCCCGGGCCGACCTCAAGAATCCATTTAAGGAATCACAGAGCGGTTCGGCCCGTTGGGAGCCAAGTGAAGTCCCGCCCCTTGGGAATGGACTGGCCAATCACAGCCTCTCTGCACCGTGGACTTTCAGGTTGGATCTGGAGACACTTGTGGATAAATGCATCGACATTCGGCGAGTTCAGCCCCCCCCCAAAGACCCCTCCCCCTTTGGCCTCAGCGTGCGACCTTGTGACACTGCGTGTGCTGCGCTGGTGTTAATGTGCACATGTGGTCATCCAAGCCCCCCCCAGAGGAACACTCCACACAGCTGGAGCCAATGCTGATAAAGACACAGCCAACAGAAGCCTCCTCGCACAAAACACACACACAGATAAAGGAAAATACCCACAAGCTCATGCGCACAGACACACACAATCACATAGATACACACAGACACACACAGTCACACACAGACACACACACAGTCACACAGACACAGTCACACAGTCACACACACAGACACACACAGTCACACACAGTCACAAACACACACACACACAGTCACACAGACACACACACAGTCACACAGACACACACACACAGACACACAGACAGACACACACAGACACACACACAGTCACACACAGACACACACAGACACACACAGACACACACAGTCACACACACAGTCACACACAGTCACACACAGACACACAGTCACACACACACACAGACAGACACACAGACAGACACACAGTCACACAGACACACACAGACACACAGACACACACAGTCACACAGACACACAGACACACACAGACACACACACAGACACACACAGTCAAGCGACAGATGCGCTCACACATCAATGATCGCCATGACTTGGATCTGAGACACACAAACAGTTCCCCAACTCGCATACCTCCACGCACAGACACACACACAGACACACACACACACACACACACACACGCACACGCACACACGCACACTTAACAAGCAGACATATTTTCCGCTACATCATAATTTCAGTCGCTCCTCGACACAACAGCAGATTTAAGGGGAAAGGAAAATATTTCTGCTAAATTAGTTATGCTCATTACGGAGCCGTTCTTGGGGGAGGAGGGGGGGAGGAATTGTGGGGGCGTTAAATGGCTTTTAATTCTTTTTGCCTGGAAAGAGACGTGGGAGAGAGAGCCAGACACGGAGCACAACAACAACAGCCAAACACAAACGCACACCAACAACTGGCGTCCAACGTCCCCGGTTGACACGGCAACAATGAGGACCACTCAGGGGGGGGCATGAAGAGGGAGGCGGAACACGGCCGCCCTTATCAGCTCCGCGAGGCCGCCGCCGGGGTCGGGGGAAGTTGTGCGGCTAACTTTGTGTCCCGGAGACTTTGCCAGCGGTCACCGCGGCGATAACGAGGGCCGAGCCGATAGCACGAGGCCCAGAGGACCGTGGAGGAACTTCTCACGACGGATTCCGGCTCTAATGTTCTTTGGTGGATTTAAGGCATGGAGCGCTTGCCGTTGCCATGGTGTCCAAACAGGAAGTCAGTGGTGGAAGCAAAGCCGGTTTCTGATTGGCCGTGATATCTATAAGTGGTTTTATGTGTTACAACCCTATTTGACTGATGTGTCCTTGACTTGAAGAGCTGTAAATGTTCTCATCTCCCGCGGCGAGGGAGGAGAGCACACACACACACACACACACACACACACACACACACACTCTGGAGGCAATCTGTCATAACAAATATGAAATAAAAGAAAAGGTGACGCGCGCGGCGTTTTAAACGGTTTCTCTTCTCCGTGACAAATAAAAGACGGCAGCGGTTGTCGCGTCTGAAATGTTTTTTCACGGCCAGCGAGGACTTCAATCAGCGGAGGAGCGTCTTTGGACTCGGGATGTTCTTTCTTTAGTGCCGGGCGGCGTGGATGTAATCACGGTACAAACTGCCCCCGGGGCTTCTGGGAGCTTTTTATAAATCAGGACCATTACAAGCGTCCTCGGTAATACAAACAACACACACACACACAAACGTTGTTACTTTATATCTCGAGAACATCGCCACGCGCTGTTACTGGAGCTCACACACACACACACACACACACACACACACACACAGTTTTACTGCCGGTCCCTCTCCAGCACGAGGCTGTAAGCAGAGGCCGGTTTTATGGCTTTTAATTAGCGGACTGTCGCCATGGCAGCAACCAGCTGGCCAGCCGCCACATCTTCACACCCGCGAAAACAAACAACGGAGGCGGAACAAAAGAAGTCACGTGACGCCCCCTCGGCGACCGGCGTCACTCGAGGTGACGTACCTGAAGTTGGGCGCGGAGGCCCACTCCAGGGCGAGGCAGGCCAGGTCCACGGCCGCGTACACCAGCAGGAAGAAGATGGTCACGATGCTGGCGATGGTGTTCAGCTTCCCGGAGAAAAGCACCAGCTGGGAGGAGCAGACAGAGGGGATCCAGTGCGTTTCATGTCACAGTGCACAGAAATGTCTACGCGTGCACGACAGATGATGTTTGTTTGTTTGTTTGTTTGTGTTTGAATGTGTTGTTTAGTATTGGAGGCACAATAACAGGTATATTCAGAAATGGACCAGTTCAAAGTGTTGTAGATTTGTCACCATGGCAACTCGTAGTGGAGTATGAATCTCATCAAATGACTTTTCATGAGTCGGCAGCCAATACGTGTAAGTAATATATATTCAATATTCCATTACAGACCAATTGAGTTCATGAGCTTTAAGAATAATGGTAATAATAAAAGAAAGCAAAGAAAAGTAATCCTCGAAAATAAAAAATAGAACAAGAGTACTGTTGTTAAAATATACAGGTGCAGCAAAACAAAGCTGCACATCACGTCGTGCTTTTACTGCCCCGTTAATCCAATGATGTATTTATTATGCTGCATTAACCAATAATGAAGTTATCGAACATATGAATATACACATCTCAACGTCCGCTCCAGCTCAAGGGCGTGCTTACGAGGGGCCGGGGGGGGGCGATCGCTGACTCTAAACCGAAGGTGGAAGGGAATGACGAGGAATTGAGATTAATGGCGTCACATTATCGATAGGCGGTCAAGAAGGGGGGCCGAGGGGGCCCGAGGGAGACAAAAGAAGAAGAAGAGGTGGAAAAGAAGAGAGCGCGTGACCTCTCTGGCTGTCAAAGTCAGTGGGTGTCCCCCCCCATTAGGGAGTCATCTCTAACAGAGCATTAATCAGCCATTAACTCAGACACAGGCCCCCATGGACGACCGTGTGCACCAAACCCCCCCGGCATGTTTTCGTGCGGCTGTTTTTACTGGAGCGCGTGAATAAATTGCCATAAATTTGAGCTGAGGTTCGAACGGAGAAGGGGGCGTGGACTACAAAGCCACGCCTTTCTTTGTGTGTTCAGAAGCGCCGCTCCAGCGCCGCTGGTTCCGGCTGGATGGAGGGCGAGTCGGGTGCACGAAGTGTTAACAGGCAGGCGGCGACGAGTCGGAATTCTCAGAAGATATCATGTGTCTGTCCCCCCCCCCCCCCGTCCCCTCATTCTCGTTTCCTCGAGGCGAGATTACAAGCAGACTTTTGTCATCAGTGAATCATCCGAATGGCAAAGGAGGAGGCGGAGAGAAAAAAGGGGGGGACGAGAGAGTCAATGATCTCGGCTGGTGGAAGCGGGGGCACGACTAACGATTTCCATTCTAATTGCTCCTCCTCTGCTCCTGGAGGTTGGCGAGGGAGGAAGAGGGGAGGCCAGGGAGGAGAGAGAGGGAGGCCGAGCACATATAATGACCGGCCATTTAGACACTCACCTCGATAATGACGGGATGGTCTAGAGATTCGCCCCTTTGTCTCTCTGCCCTCCCCTCTTGCCTCCCACCGATATGCTTCTCCACAGGAGGACTTACTCCTGTTTACTTACTCCACACGAGAGAACTCCATGGCACCACTGCATTCATTAGGAGACTGATTCCAATACTACAAACCCTGCGTGCATGTGGTTTGATGGCTGCCCGGCTCGGGTACGTACGTATCCAACATAGATCTATACATCTATAGATCTATACTATAGATAAATTGGACGCTGTCATCAACCATTTCGGCATCTTAGCTGTCGTCATCTTGACTTTTTGCAACCAGCAGACAGGAAATGACCATATTTAGGACTGATTACAACGTAGAGACGCCCCCCGACCTCTCTGGTGGAGACCTGTCAATCAGCATGTAGCCCCGCCCCGAAGCGCCCCCTGCTTTATGGTCTGTTTGCCTCTGAATGCAGCATCATTTACTAAATGAACATCATGCAGAAGGCATTCTCATCTTTATGACGGGAGCTCAGGCTCACTAACTTGGAACCTGTTATGTAAAAAGAATAGCAGCTTGTTGGAGCTCATCTTCTTTGTGCCGAGCTTCACTGCTTCTGTGGCTCCACAGGAATTCATCCCGGATTTGTCAATTTCACCGAATCTTTTAAAAAGAAAAGCGGGGTTTAAATCTTCATTTTCCAACTTGGTTTGAAGCTCCATATTTCTTAGGCCCATTGATTGAAAATCAAAGACGTGCCGGCAATCAAAAGCCTTTCCCATCATTCGAAGAGGAAACGAGCGAAGGCGTCAGAAGAAAAACGATGATTTCTAGGGATAAACTTTGGTTTTAGTTTTCTTTACCTTGATTGTTCTTTTATTTTTTTCACCCCATCATTCACCTGTTGATGACCACCGCCAGCTGCTTTTGTGATACGTATCAAACGTCCACCTCACTCATCTCCACTCACCTGCACGAGGAACCAGGAGAGGAGCACCGACACCCAGGGGTTTCCGCTGCGGGACGTCTTCTTCGCCGGAGACAGCACCTTACCTGCAGGGACGAGGAGAAAGGCTGCTGAGGGACACTTCTGGGGGATTGTTGAGTCAAAGCGAGGAGGAAACCAACCACCCTCTTTTGGATTGATGGAGAACTTCCTCTATTAAATGTCTGCAGTCACAAAGTCTATCGGATGTCTCCCACGCAGAGAAGCTCCATTGCTTTGTCGATATTCAGGTCTGTTGCGCTCCGGAGGGGCCGCTTCTCCGCCAGGTGTTCAATGAGTCACTTGGGACATTGGTTGCCGGAGGACATTGTCCTCTGTGATTTGCACTAATTAGAAGATGAACTACAGAGGATTCTTTCACTCCAGAATTGATGCGTCCATTAGTGAGACCAGTGATCAGATTATTCAGAAGGAACCTTTTAAACCTTTACGACCCCTGTGAGGTCAAAACAACCTCACACCAAAGTTATAACAGGCACAACATGTGTAATCTATACAGAGAGAGAGCAGGAACTTCGCGGCCAAGCAACCAATCACGGCCGGGATGGGGCGGGACTTTAGCAAAGAACAATGACACCGTCCGTTGAAATAAGGGAGCAGGTGCAGCGTTTTTTGCGTTTGTTTTAGCTCAGACAGCCCGAACAACCCACTTGTTACGTGGAGTTTGCGGCGGTTACCATGGTTACGCAACCCCAAAACTAACAAGGAGGCCCCGAAGAGGCGACCTGGTGATGACAGTTTGCAGAAGAAGATACGAGCCGCTGTTGATCTACACAGGAAGCTCGCTGGCGACGCGCACGCCGGTCTCACGCCGTCTCCCACAGCAACAGAAGCAGGAGCGTCGGCGACCGCATTACACTTTTACGTGCTACTGACATTTAGACAAACTGTGTGTAATTACGAGGGGGGAGGGAGAGGGGGAGGGAGGGGGAGGGTCCTGGCGAAGGAGACAAACTCAACTTTCCTCAGTAGCTTACGGGCCGTGTGCTTTATGGGAAGAGAACGTATTAACATAACGCCACGTGATGATGTCATCCGAGTGCAGCCAAGGTTCACAGCCAGAGAGGAGCAACTGGAAAGGGGGGGGGAGGGCAGATGGGAGGGGCTGAGGTAACAGGTTGGGGGGTTGGGGCTAAATTTCACAGCTGATGCTGAAGGATCGGAATTAAATCTGCGAGACTTTAAAGTGAAATCAATGCGCCGAGAGCAGCAGACGGAGTGATGGAGGAGAGCCGGAGAGGCGGGGGTGAAGTTAAGATTAGTGACTTAAAAAGAAAAGAAGAAGAAACAGGGAGGTCTGCCTGTGTGTGTGTGTGTGTGTGACGCATCCATCACTCTGTTTGCATAGGCAGACAAGGTGAAGCTGTGAGCAGCAACACACACACACACACACTCGGTGTGGTCATAGTAACCGCTTCATCGCTCTCCTACGAGAACATTACACATTCATGGTTCCACAGCCATTGGGTCTTAATTAAAGAGATTCATCTAAGTTAACCCTTCGGCTGATGACCTGTCCTCTGTCTCCACTGCGCCCGATCGCTACGAAGAGGACCTCCCCACACACACACACACACACACACACACACTGGATGAGGACAAAGAACCCTGGGTAATAAAGGAAGTCTCTCCTTCCTACCAAACAAGTCGTCCCTGGCCAGCGCGTAGAGGATGCGCGAGGCTCCGATGAGGTTGCTCATGGCGGCGGAGAGGGTGGAGGAATAAACCCCGACGGTGACGAACGGGTTCCAGATGTTGATGTCCCTCAGGAAGCTGTAATCCCTCTGGAGAAGGACCCTGAGGAGGTTCAGACGGGACACAAAGCAAGAGAGGATTTCAACAACCACCACGCGGAGGTCCAGCCGAGAGCTTCTACGCGTCGTAGTTAAGACACCGGCGCCGTTAGCCGCTAACGTTAGCAGCTAACAGATAGGCCTCCCATTCAGTGACCTCATTTGAATTGTCTTTTTTATGGAAGAAAATAACAATTGAAGACATAATATAACGTGTGCTGGTTCCAACTGACCTCAGAACAGTTACAAAACAACAACAAACACCATCTGTATCATTACGGATCAACGGCACAAACATTTGCTATCTTATGTACACACAAACACACAAACATAAACGCAGAGGAAGACTCCCACCTTCTCTAAACTCCTCACGTCATTACATCCATTTCTGTAGATCAAAGCAAGTGGTCCAAAAGGTTTTTCCATGGGGGGGGGGACACACACAAACGTGTCCAATGAAAAAGAACAAGATTGAAGAGGCAGTGATGATCACACGGGAGCACAATGATGAGACCCTGTTGTGTGTGTGTGTGTGTTGGAGATGTTGTACCAGATATGGAGAAAAAGGAATACAAAACCACAGCAGGGTGTGCATGATTGCTAACCCCCCCCACACACACACACCTCTATCCAATATAACACAGCTAGAGGGAGGGGGATTAGACTGCAACGTCTCTCTCGTCCAGTGACTTTAATACTTATTATCATGGCCCTGTTAAGTGTTGTTTCCTCCATCCAAAGAGCTGAGCGTGTGGCGCATTTCATGTGGTGGCAGGACGAAGCAAACACACACACGCACGCACGCACACACACACACACGCACGCACGCACACACACACGCACGCACACACACACGCACACACACACACGCGCACACAGACGTGTTGTTGCATTACCACAAATCAAAAAGGTGCTGCTGAGAAACGTCACCCTGGAAATTAGGACATGCCAACTACTTTGTTTATTCACCGCGCGGGTCTGTTTGTGTGTGTGTGTGTGTGTGTGTGTGCACTGCGGTGGAAAGTTTATGAGCCGCTGCTGTAATCAGACTCTCTGACATATTCATAACAACTGTTCACCGGTCGGATACGCTGGCACTCAATTGGAGGGGAGTCTCGCTGCGTTCGCTGCGCACACACACACAAAGGCAAAAGGTGCTAGAAATCATGAGAAAGCGTGTGTGTGTGTGTGTGTGTGTGTGTGTGTGTGTGTGTGTGTGTGCGTGCGTGAGTGGTGAGTGATGATGTGGGTCAAAACTTATGGGCTGATTATTAGTTTCTCTGACGTGCAGCAGGAGCCAAATAAATCCTGAAAAGCTTGACATTTCCAAACCGGCTCTAAAAAACAAAGCCGCTGCAAACCGGGTGACAGCGATGACAAATGGCGCGTGTGCACGCGCGTGTGCGCACGTGTGAGGAGGAGGTGTTCATTTGTTGGTCAAGTATTCTGTTTTATAAATTGTATATTTCTTAAATGTCCTCCACCATGACTGTAAAGCTTATATATGAGTCCCTTGAGGTGGGAGTGTGTGTGTGTGTGTGTGTGTGTGTGTGTGTGTGTGTGTGTGTGTGTGTGTGTGTGTGTGTGAATCGTCTCTATTGATCAGATCGTTGGACTGAAATGAGCCTCTAAATAAAGACGGGAACAAAGGCGTGACGGATTAAAAGGAGCTCGTTCAGAGCTCAGAGGAGGAAACAAAGCGAAGAACCCGCCAAGATCGCCCCCCGGTCTCCCCCGCCACGCTCGGAAACCTCGTCACCCACGGGCCCGCTCATGCCCCGGGCCTCGGCCCCTGGGAGGGCGAGGTGAACCCTCGTCATCCGGTGTAATGATCCAGAAGATCTGGGGGCTTCTGGGTAACATCGGCGTGGTGCTCATTGCAGCATCACGTGCCTCATCTGGTCCCCCCCCAGTGTGCAAAGGTCACTGGGTCATTGCCCATCACATCACAGGCATGAAAAGGGGTCAAGGGTGGAAAAGGTGAGAAGGATATTACCCCTCTAGGGGTTTTCAACTGGTTTTGTCCCAGTGATCCTTTTTTGCGCCCAACGAGGGGGGAATTGACAACAACCAATAGGGGACAAGTCATTAAATACTCGTCATGCATTATATTGCATTGCATATCATGCAAAATTAATTTTAGCGAAATGTTTGCGTAGTTTAGAGTGACAAATCGTACCAGCGTACTTTGAACAGGTTGGCAGGTCTGCTTATTGATAGAACGGTGGAGCACTTCACCTTCTGCCTCGTCGGTCCCCTCACCTCAACATCTACCTCCTCGAGAACGCTAGCGTTAGCTAACGGAGCTTTAGCTAGCTGGCCAACGTCGCGTTAAATGACTCAACTCATCAAGCTGTAGCTAACGTTAGCTAAGTCTATGTCAACAAAGCTCCCGGCTCACTTAACTTAGATATATACCAGGAAAAATATTAAAATGATTGAAACCATCACTCACCCTGTTCGCAGTTCACTGAATATGAATACGCCCCCAAAAACAACTCATCGAATCTACACCATTCACGTAGGTCACCTGTTTTGGTTTCAAAACGGCGAATTTCGCCGAAAGGTGAGGGATTTTCATGCCTGACATCAGCAGGCGAGAGGTTCACACTGCTCCTTCCCCCGTTCTTCTTCCCACACCTACAATAAATATTTAAACTTTAATAAAACTCTCATCCCCGGTGGAGTGTAAACTACACGGATGAACATTTAGAGGCGGTTAGCGGAATGCACCAGTCCAAACGTCCTTCGGCCTGCACACGTGGACCTCGACCCCTGTGACCCCTGTAGCTCCCACCTCGGCCTCCTGGGGTCTTGTGGCAGAGGAGGAGATACGGACTCGTTTAGGAGAGGGAGGCAAAGGGAGAGCGACAGGGAGGGAGGGGGGAGTTAAGTGCTCTCAGGGGAGTAGACTGTGGTAAAGGATTATTAAATGGGATCAATAACTAACAAGGCCTCTGTGCGCGCACACACACACACACACACACACACTTCTCTCTCCCTCCCTACAAGGATCTGCAGTCATTCCATCGCCACTCAGCGCTCACATACCGAAATATTTGAGTTACATTTTTCCCTCTTCTCATCTCATCTCATCTCTTCTCATCTCTCAGCTTCCAGTCTTCCTCTCTCCTCGGTTCATCTGCAGCATCTGGTTTAGTCCATCATCATCATCATCATCATCAACACAATCTGAAGTCAAAAGTGAGGCCAGTGCTTTGTGCGTTAAAGCTGCATTGTCTCTGATGTCCACCAGGGGCGCAATTCTTCAAGAAATGAGGCTGACATCACGACGACCACACGTCTGCTTCTTATCCACAGCCGGGGGGGGGTCATTTTTACACTTGTCAAAGTGATGAAGGATCTCAATGGAGGAGTGAGGAGGATTCTCACTGATCTCAGGGTAAAAGTGAGGGACAGAAGAAGCCCCCCCCCCCCCTCATCGCTGCTTGTGTGGAACCAGATGAACTAATTGGCGCTTCCCCTTTGAGACCCGTGAGCTAATCACCAATTCTAATAAACTGCCTCGTCTCGTTCATGGACACCACCCGCCGACCCAACGTCTCAAATATCTACACCTCTCACCTGTCACCCAAATCCTCCCTTTTCTAGATTCTTCAGAGTCTGCCCGTGTCCCCCTCCCCTCCCTACTTGGCCTGTACCACCACCATTGTTACCTCGAAAAACAAATGGGGACAGCGGTAAGGGAAGACGAAAAAATAAAAATGGGGGAGAGGAGGTGGGGTGGCTGGAACATCTGCAGCAGACAGATAGGGGGGGTGAGTAACAAAAGGAGGGAGAAGGGCTGTGTGGATGGATGGATGACAGACAAGGAGAGGAGGAAAGGTTCGCCAAGAACGCTGCTGTGGGCCGATAATGCCAAGAGGAGGGTGTGGGGGGGTTACTGGAGTACAAACCTGATTCTGATTCTTTTCAAACTGTGTCATTGTGGTTACGATACACACACGGGGAGTCTCGATGAGTTTATCAGTATGTCTGCGACTGCTCTCGCTCCGTTCTGCACAATCAGCTTCCTCTGGACTACGCTTCCTCTGAACTACGCTTCCTCTGAACTACGCTTCCTCTGAACTACGCTTCCTCTGGACTACGCTTCCTCTGGACTACGCTTCCTCTGGACTACGCTTCCTCTGAACTACGCTTCCTCTGGACTACGCTTCCTCTGGACTACGCTTCCTCTGGACTACGCTTCCTCTGAACTACGCTTCCTCTGAACTACGCTTCCTCTGAACTACGCTTCCTCTGGACTACGCTTCCTCTGGACTACGCTTCCTCTGGACTACGCTTCCTCTGGACTACGCTTCCTCTGAACTACGCTTCCTCTGACTACGCTTCCTCTGACTACGCTTCCTCTGAACTACGCTTCCTCTGAACTACGCTTCCTCTGAACTCTGCTTCCTCTGGACTACGCTTCCTCTGGACTACGCTTCCTCTGAACTCTGCTTCCTCTGGACTACGCTTCCTCTGAACTCTGCTTCCTCTGGACTACGCTTCCTCTGGACTACGCTTCCTCTGGACTACGCTTCCTCTGAACTCTGCTTCCTCTGGACTACGCTTCCTCCGGACTACGCTTCCTCCGGACTACGCTTCCTCTGGACTACGCTTCCTCTGAACTCTGCTTCCTCTGGACTACGCTTCCTCTGGACTACGCTTCCTCTCCCCTCTGTTAGCTGCTGACATAAAGAACGTCACCTGTGTGATTCGGAATCATTTACCCGGTAAACTTCACCCCATCAGTGTTGCTTAAACCGCTCTGACTTCAGGCAGGATACTAAACCTCTTCCTAAGGGGGCAACGCAGGGAAAAGAACCTCGGGTTCCTGGGGGCTCCGGGGTGGTGGGAGATGAGGCTGAAGACGAGGCTGACGAGATGAGGCTGAAGACGGGAAGAAAGTGCTAAAAAAGAGTTAGGATATTAAAACAGACGGATGGAAATAGACGGCCAGAAAAGAGCCACAGCACAAATACGCCATGTTTGGTTTTCATATTGAAGGATGGAGGGAAAAAAAATGCTGACGATGGAGGCAACTTTTCTGGAAAAAGCGAGGTGAGTGCGTCTGTGTGCGGGTGTGTCTGTGTGTGTGTGTGTGTCTGTGTGTGTGCGAGACAGAAGCAGAGGAACACACGTCCATGAGGCTGCATGTCAGAGATAGCACTACAAAGAAGAAGGCCCAGCAGATTCTAAATTAATATAATTATCAAGTCGGTTATTAATACAAAAGCTGGGCGGATTAGCCTCCAGGTCACTGACGCACAGCACTGCACACACATAGACACAATCAGAAGCCTCGACAGGCCAATCCGTCACGGCCGGCTAGCTGGTCACGTAAGGTTAATAGATCCCCCCCCCCCTAATCTCCCCAAGCGGAAGAAAAAAATGAAATATATGGAAGCTCTATTAACGGAGACCGGATATACAGGGAGGGGTTAGCGATGTAAACAATAAGTGCACCTCAGAAGTCCCGTCAACGAGTTGCGTTACTGAGCTTCTTTTACGGCGAATCGAATGTCTGAAAGGCTCCGTGAGTCCACAAACGAATCGAGCCTCCGACCGAACAAACAGCAGTTCAGAGGAGCCAAAGGGGTACAGAGCGTGACTGCCACCTTCTGGATGTCAAACGCAACTACAGCACGCCTCCTCTCTCTGTGGAGGGGGGGGCAGTACAACCGAGGGAAAAGGAAAAGACAACGAACTTTGATGAAGTGAAAGCAGACAGCGAAGGAGCTGAAGTGGTTTAACACACTTTTATTTACGACCTTTGTGGCTTCAGCGGAAGAAGTCGGAGGTTTGAATCCATGATCTGCCCAATAATATCAACACAACGGCGCTTTTATTCAGCGGCTCACAGCGGCTCCCACAAACAGCTCGTCTCCGGATCCCATCAGTTGGTTCGGTGAACGGACGCTGTGTTGAGAAATGCGGTTCCTCCCTCTGGTTTTGTCGCGTTAAACCCTTCGACGTGTCCTTTGTGTCACATCGTCACCTTCAGAGATGACTCGACATTCCTCCTGTTAGATAACGCTCATAAAACATACAACCCCGAAGTGAACCGCAGATAAGACGGGAGGGACGGGAGGGCCCGATGAAAGCGCCAACGTGTCCACGGACGAGAGGTCCAGTTTTCCTTTCAACACTGAGGCATCGCCCTTTACGTGTTTTCATGTAGCAACAGTTACTTCTTGTTGTGAGCTCTACCCAGCATGCAGTTCGGTGGGGTCATTTTTATGAATGTACAATTATTAGTGTTACAAATTGTTTATGTGTCACAAGCTGTTGGTATTTACCTTGTTAAAGTTTGTTGTGGGTTTTTCATTGTCGGTATAAAGTTGCAACCGTGACTCAATCTCAACACACATTAGACAAGTTCCTCCGTGTGTGTGTGTGTGTGTGTGTGTGTGTGACCGGTTGGCTGGAGGATGAATGGTCTCCGACCTTCGATGATTTCCAAACACTCGGTTTCTTCCAGGTAAACTACTTTAAGCATCGACAACAGACGCAGACGTCTCTGGTCAGACAAGCAGAGCTCAGTGTGTGTGTGTGTGTGTGTGTGTGTGTGTGTGTGTGTGCGTGTGTGTGGTGGGCGGACACTGGGAGGACGGAGAGACGGGTAAATGACGGCCCTATTGATGCTCTCTTGTAGCCTTGTCATGTCAGTTTAGCGCCTTGCGGCTGCGCCGATACCGAACTCTGGCACTGAGACAGAGAGGGGAGAAAGAGCAAAGAAATACAAGGAGGCAACATCGAGGATCAAGACCCGACTGCTCCCTCGAGGACGGACTGTTAGCTGCGTGCTAACACTTGGGTGGAGGACGGCGTGGCTACGCGATGGTTTGTATCAATATTTGGAGTTATACACGTGGCACAATACAGAATTCCAGTGGAATATTCCTTCAGTGTTTGAGCGTTAGCTCAGCTTAAAGTGTCTCACAAAGTTAGATAACGTTTTGCTGAATTGAAACTATTGTAAAAAGGGATCATGAACATCCAGAGCAATCCAAACAGGCTACACACTCTTTGTGCACTAGCAGTCCATTAACATTAAATATCCCGGATGCTACTGTGTTAGCATGAGGTAGCTCCGATTTATCTTTGTGTCTCATCACTTCTTCTACTCCAGAAATGTTTTCCTCAATGATGGAGGGAATAAAGTAAACGTCTGTTATAACCCCTCTGGGTTGGAAGTGATATTTGGAAGATTAAGAGCTCAGAAAATATATCATGGAAAAAAGTATTTTTATTAATCTAATGTGAGCAAACAATTAAATGTATATTGTGAATCCTCCCCCCTCTCTGTGGGGGCTGGCACCAACCTTAGCCCCGCCCCCTCGCAGCCAGTAGCCCCCGGCGGGGCGCTTGTTGTTTCCGTGTCTTCGCGGTGGACACTTTTAGGAATGATTATTCCCTCGCCGGCGCCCTGTGGTGCGTTTCCATCATTTCGTCCACTTTCATTCCCGCGGATTTCCGCATTTGGTTGAGTGACGCCTGGTGACGTCGCTCACTGGGCATCGCTTTCTTTCTCGCTCGCGCTGCGACTCGCCGAAGCGGGAGATGAACCCTGATGGCGTAATCTGATGCGTCAGTAACTAACGGAGTCTCCCCACTGCTCTGAGCTCTTATCAGCGTCTAGTCGCCTCGTCTCCACTGAAGGACCCTCACGGAGGTCAGATGTGGGAGCGTTTGAGGTCACTGATACGGGAACAATGAATTTCATACTACATCAAAGAATATGAGTGTGTGTGTGTGTGTGTGTGCGTGACCCTCACCGGTCACAGGAGCAGGCCACCAGGATGCTGAGCAGGTTGTAGATGATGAAGGTGAAGATGACGGCGGTGATGGTGCCCCGGGGGATGGAGTAGCTGGGGTTCTTCAGGTCACCTGGTGGAGAAGATGGCTTTACTGCGTGTACCCACACACACACACACAGGAGCCGGCCTCACATACCTGACATATTGGAGCCGGCCATGATGCCGGTGCAGCCGTTAAACATGACGGCGAAGACGGTGGCGAAGGTCATCACGGTGTCGGTGGTGTAGTCCAGGGCGTAGTCGGCTGTGGGAGGAGACAGCAGCGGACACGTCGGCGTGGCTGTGCTTCTATCGGCATTCCCAGAGCCGACGCCCACTCACACTCCCAATGAGGACAACAGTACTGTGGTTCATTTAACCGTAGGAGCGTTTGGAGGAGAATAAATGAAATGAACAGGAGCCGTCGTATTTCCTGCTCCTCAGAATGCAATCGGATCCACTGAGAAAGCGACCGTGTCTTTAGCCCCCTCGCTCCTCTGCTCAGACCTGTGTAATGTGTGTAATGTGTGTAATGTGTGTAATGTGTGTAATGTGTGTAACGTGCGTGATGGTTGTCATGTGTGGCCGAGTTACTCCTCTTAGCTTAGCGATCATGTGCTCGGACACAAATCCCTGCAAACATACCCGAGTAATTGAATAGATTTCCGCGGACACGGAGAAGCAGAGAGCAGACACAACGTGCATTTTACCGGCCGATCAAATAGAGCAACATACTTCTGCCCACCTGCGCGTTCCGGTCGTGCAGCGCTTTGTGTTTCAGCGCTAACCAACGTACGTGAAACTCAAAACTGTAGCCAAAGAACCAACGATTCGATGGGAATGAAAGGGCCGCCTGCAGCTTACCCCCCAGGTTCCCCAGCAGCGTGTCCAGCTTGAAGCCGGTGAAGTTGCCGGTGGCGGGGAAGGCCGGGCTCGTCCCATTGGCCGGCGGATTGAAGGCGGAGCCGGGCAGCACGATGGCGCGCGGGTCCACGGCGAAGAAGCTGACGAAGATGGTGCCCAGGACGAACATGACCACCAGGAAGATGAGGAAGGTGGCCTTGGCGTAGATGTGGGCCCCCACCAGGCACACCAGCAGGCACAGCAGGGCCACGCCCGTGGCGTAGAGCAGAGACCACCAGTAGCCCGACGGCAGGACCTGGAAGGGGGGAGGTGGCCACCGAGCCGTCTGGGGGGGGTCGCGAGCGGGGAGACACGTGGGCGGATGAGAAGAAGGAGCTGCTCAGGAACTAAGGAAATGCGCCTCACGGGGGGCGTTGGAATGAAACTCACCTTCCGGCACGCCGAAGGTGGCCACGATGGCCTCGACCAGGCCGAGCACGTAGAGCGCGCTGCCGCACACGTTGGCCAGGAAGAACATGATGCCGATGCTGCCGCCGAACTCGGGGCCCAGCGCTCTGCTGATCATGTCTGTGGGGGTGGGGGGGGGTGTGTTCAGGTTGGACTTCTGCATTTCCACTCTCGTGCCACGCTAACCGCTAACGGGGTCTGGCAGCTTGACGCCCCCACGCCACGAGGGGGTGGGGGCTTTCCCTTCCACAGGACGGCTGTCTAGTTCCCATCAGACTAACTGACCTCCACACGGCAGCTTCCAGGTGTTTACCTGTGGCCTCCTGCGGCGCCGCGCGAACAGGAAGCCTATTTTTAAAAGGAACAAGAACAACCCGCGAGAGGCCAAAGGACACGAGCACGCGTGGGTAAAGTCCCCGCTGGCAGCACAACAGCGAGTTAATCTGTAACGAGCCGTGAATGAATGAATCACTTTTATAGAATCGTCTGATGGGACGCGATAGCGCAACGCGTGCGAGGGAGCGATGATGAGGACGAGGAGGAGGATGAAGGCCAGTCCACTAACTGGGGACGCATTCAGTTACCAAATTCCCAACAGGCTGGCCTGTACTATGCTACATCAGACCCACGCCGTGTCATCTGACGGCGTGTGCGTGTGCGTGAGGATACAGTAGGCCCCCCCGGCGTCCAGGGCTCCGTTGGTGGAGATGGCGCAGACCGACAGCACCGTCATGCAGATGATGAAGTAGGCCACCAGGAGCATGGCGATAGATTGGTACAGTCCGCACTGGCCCACCATGAATCCTGGTCGGACGCACACACACACACACACACACACACACACACAAAAGCAACAAAGGGAAGGATTAGGACAAAAAGCGAATGCGGTTTTCTATCATATTTTTTATTATTTCAGAAACAATCCATTTTGCTGCATGAACCCAAACCAGGTTTTTGCAGCAATGTGCTCCCACAGACCGATCTGTAACATAAATATAACGTTGTATAATCCGTTTGTTTGTGCACGTTGACTGGTAACGTCTGATATTCAGAAAGCAATCAAATAATACAGCAAGAAATTTGTTTTATTCCCCCGATGAAGCTTTATTTAACGCCACATTGAGCCGATGTCTCGCTGCACAGAAGCTCCTCCTCTCCCCTACACCTGTACACCTGGAACCCTCGCCGAGGTTTCACATCCACAGTGAAACCACGGCGGGTTCCTGGGTGGAGGGGCCACTCTACACACTCAGCTACTGTGTGTGTGTGTGTGTGTGTGTGCGCCCTGCTTAGCAGCTGACGTCTCACGAGACTGGGAGGGCAGGGGGGGTGTCGGGGCTGAGAGACGGAGTAGAGAAACAACTTAATGGAGGTAAAACACTCCAGCACCAAGCTGCCTGGACGTCACACGGGAGGGAAAAAGGAGGTGAGACATTTCAGGAGATCCGACTGCAGCGGCTCGCCTCAGGAACGCTGCGACAGCGGGAAAGAGGAACGTGTGAATTGTCATGACAACGTGACTAACAGCTTCGCGCGCACGTTTCGTCGCGGGGAAAGCGGAACGCTCCCGGCGCTGAAATCTCTCCTCCGAAATGAAGGCCAGACCGCATCGATAACCGTCGTGACCCGTGACAAGCAGCATGTTACACATTCACGCTGGTAATAACACTTTGGGGAGAATGTTCTGCGTGAAATAAATCTTCCGAGCTCATCCCTAACAAAGGAAAACAAACTAACCTTTGCGGGAGAAAGCGATTCATAACTTGAATACGAAGCACATAATATGAAAGCGTCTGGAGGACGTGTGAGACGTTAACGGTATTATGGAAACAAAAGAAGCTGGATGTTACTGCTAGATGACATTTCACAGAGCGATGCGCTTCCTTAAGCCAATAATTCATCAAATCAAACAATGCACAAAGGATTAAAACAGGAAGTAAAACATGCAAATAGGACCCTGGTTTTGAGTGCAGGTGCGTATGAAACACGAGGTGAAAAACATCAGCTCGAAGCTCTAAAACCCCTCTAATTAATCCTCTTAATCCAAAGGCCACTCGTGAACAGCACTGAACCAATGAGGGGAATTATGAGGGAGACGTGGATTCAGTTTTAAACATTCACTATTTAACTGAACGTCATCAAGCAGAACTTTCGTTTCAATAAAATCAACCTTTGTCCTCGTTTTGATTTATAAACGTTTATGTATTTGAAAGAAGTCACACGTGACGAACGAAGATACAGTCACGTGGTTCCCCTCAAAACTTTAACATCTCAGAACTGTTAATGGAGTTTGGCTTAATTTAGGGCTAAAGAAGAAAGAATTATTTAAACGTGAGCCAGCTGAAGACCACGTGCCCTGTTTGACAGTGTTCGGTACATTTAGTGAAAAGAAAAACAAACCATACGTTTGATGGAATCTGCAGCAAGAGGGTAAAAATAAGTAGGGTTGGGTTAGTTTTGTGTAAAAGTGTATTTATCTACACCGAATTCAACAAGTGCGACTGAAAACGGTCATAGTTTGGTTACAAACCCCAAACCTTCACCGACAAACAAGGAGGCATTAAAACGTCAGATTCCTGAATGGACTTCGGCGCAGCCGGGCGATGGAGCCCCTCCATCCCCCGCGCTCACCTATTCTGAGGAACACCACCACGCTGAACATCGACAGCAAGGTGGGGATCACCACGCCGAAGAAGACGGAGAGTTTCTTCGGCTGCCGCTGCGGGGCGGACCTCTGCCGCGGGCCGCCCGGCTGACGCGCCGGGGCCTGGCCGGACTCGGGTGACCGCGGCTCGGATTCATTGACGCTGGTGGAGAGGCGGTAGTGGAGGAGAGGAGTCCGCTCCGCCATCGCGACGACGACCGAAGAAAAAGTGCTTTCCGGCCACCGTTACATCGCTAAAGTTAGGAAATGACGACCGGAACCACTTCGAGGTGACCCCGGCGAGGTAACGACGCGAGCAGCCCTCACGTGGAATGCTTAACAAAGTGCGTTAAAAGTCCGCTCCGAGTGTCCATGTTCAGGCTCTCACATCTTAGCGCCGTTAGACGAGTCATGTGACGTAGCAACGCCGTAATTAGACGCGGAGCTTCCGGTTGTAACTACCAGAATAAAAGCAGGTGACCAGCCCGGTCAAGGTTCGTTATTAAAACAAGAATAACTTGTTTGAATAAATAAATACAATAAAAAATGTTTTAAAATACACAAAAAAATTCGGTTGTAATTCAAAAAATACTTATTACACATGCATTATGCATGTATGTATATACGTATTTAGAAAACACAAGATTCTTAGATATAAATATATAGAGAGTAACACTATAAAGTTGCTTGATAGTGAGATCAAGTTATGTAATATAGAATGGGAAAAATAATACATTTCAAGATTTACCAAAAACGAAACTCCGGTTGCTCTTTACTAACATAATAGGCTAGGGTGAAAAACACAATACAAACATTGAAAACCTATAGCATTTATAATAATTTACCAAGATAATCCACAGACACGTTCGTAGTTGAGATATTAATACTTACATGAGGGAAATACTTATCAAGACACACACTGCGGTTACCAGTCTTATCATGGCTGTCAACATCTAGCTTGAAAATGTAATATTTCTTTTCTCATATTTCCCAGATTACTCTTTGGCCTGTCGCATATGGGTCATGTGACCATGTTGGCACAGCCAATCAGAGCCCTGTACTCTACAGACCTCTGAGGACTTTGCAGTCAACTACTTCAAAATCTAGACATGTTTTTACTTTGATAATCAATTTAGTTGTTTTTTAAACACTTCAGAATACACAAAAATAAAATAATAAAACTACATTGTATTTAAATTATATTATTGATACATTCATTATGTTTCTTTCACAAACATCGTAAGTCCATCTCAGTAAATAAATAACATATTAAACAGTCACACGAGCACAGTCTATAATATACATATATAGTAACAGAATAGATCTTTTAATAAACATTACAGGTCATTTAGCTGACGCTTTTATCCACAGCGACTTTCACTTTAAACCCATTGCTTTATACATTTTGCCCGGGGAGCAATTAAGGGTTTGGCGCCTTGCTCAGGGACACTTTGACTTGAGACATGGGGCAGCTGGGACTTGAACCACCAACCTTGCGTTTCCCAGCACACCCGCTCTACCCTCTGCGCCACAACGACCCCGACATCTATAGGGGACATTGGACATTTGTGGGCGCAACGACTGCTTCAAAAGGACAATGAGTCGTTGTTGTCGTACTCTGACGGTGAGGTCGTAGGTCATCCAGTACTCAGTTACACTACTGGCTGAAGACGAAGAAGACTGGAATACTGTTGGGAAGGAAGTTGAGCTTTGTGACCAGGGCCCTCAAGCTGCATCTTCAAGGAGCTTCTGACGCACTTTAAAATACTGTCGACTTGGACACTTTCAATTCCGTGTGGTCTCAGGGAGACCTCAGGGAGGTGTCTGAGGGAGACCCCGGATCCTTGCGATCACTTCACGCCGTTCTGTCCTCCGAACCCGGCCCCCGGATCCTCCCTCACCGGGACCCCTCCTGGTCCTCGATGCGCCAGCCGAGGTCAGCCGAGCGGCTCGGCAGCATTAAACGAACTGCGTTCCTTTTCGCCCGAGTTAGCCGCATCGTCCTTCAGCCGCGGTTGACCGTTGACGCGACTCGGGGGCTTTGTCCCGGAGGTCGGCGGCAAGGCGTTCCAGTTTCCCCCGGAGTAGGTTCCCGTACTGTTTCAGCACTTCACTGGTGGAGGTCACGCTGGAGCAGCTCCGTGGCGAAGAGGGAGGCGGCGTCACTGCGCCGCTCTGTAAGGGGCCAGGAGAAGAATTCATTTAGAGAACGCCAGTGAATCTCCACGTGACCGATACAGACATTCGGCACGTGGTGGACGAGGTGGTCACGCTTCAGATGATGAGGGGATTCTGGGCTGAGGGAGAAGAACCAAAAAGTGGATTTAGGTATCATGGTTTGGGGGGTCGCACGTTCGGCTTTTTGGCTGTCTCTATCTTGGATTAAGTGGGTCGACATTTTACCTTCCACGCAACCAAAATGTCCTAAAAATCAATATTCCCCAATTATCGTTTAACTCTCTCCATCTTCTCACAGGCACAGGTAGCTGTGAATATGCATCAGTGCATGTTTGTGTAGTGTGTACCTGCATCTGCAGCCGGCTGACGATGGCCACGTAGTTCGCCATGTGACGCTCCAGTTTCTCCAGCAGCGAGGTCTGACACTCCGATGTGGACTGATTCTTCGCCACCCGCACGCCGTCCCAAAACACCCGCAGGGCCTCGACGACCTCTGCACTCTTCTGCTGGAGCTGCAGAAGGCACACACACACACACACACACAAACACACACACGAAACATTCACACAGTTCCTGCGAAATCAAGTCGGCTGGTTTGATAACAGTGTTTCAGTAGAGGAGGCCCAGCTCGTTCACTGACTCGTTCGCCCGTCGAATAAAACAGGGAGTGTGCGATATCGATGACATCACAGCTGATCCTATCTGACCGGTCACGCTGACGGCGTTGCAACTGCAGGGCCCGCGCCGTAATCTCATCACCAAGCCTGAGTGGCCGTGCTGCCAGACTCATTATGAGAAGTGGACGTAGTCATGGCGACGTCCACTGCTCAGATTTTTGTCTGTCGCCAATCTTGTGTTTTCACAGCCGGAGAACAGGAAGTTACCGTGACTGGACTGAGAAGGATAAATGCGTCCCCGTCTGTTTGACTCTACATGGACCAAAGTTTACTACATGAACATCATGCTGTAGTGAAGAAGACTTAAAACTAGAGATTGAGACCATAAACTCATGTTTACAATGTTCACTGAGGGAATAAATCAAGAGAGAAGTCATTTCCTCAGACTTCTACAGTACCAGAGGAGTCGCCCCCTGCTGGACAGAATGCAGAATAAAGAAACTTCAAAGCCAGAGGTTTGCCACTCGGGCTTTCCAAGGTACCGCACATCTAAACTTTAAAATTACTTTTGTAGTTTTTTGTATTTCATGACATGTGAGAGTAAAAAAAAGATGGTAAGATAAAGATATAAAAAGATACTCATACCAGGTGGTTGGTCTTTTGCAACTGAGTGCCAGATGTATGAGTAAGAAAGTGAAAGTATGTGTACCTGCGTCACACGGCGTTAGGAACTTACCGTTTTATTTTCCCATTCGCTTGCGTGCAACATAACACACGGCAGCTGTACAGGAGAGTCCAGAGTGTCTGCACCCACGCAGGCTACCTGAGTACACAGTGCTGTCACACTCATAAACCAACAAAGAAAGTCAACCTTTTTTCTACACAAAAATTAGAAAAATGTATTGGAAAAAGCTCTTGTTGCACTGTTTTTAGACAGATACGCGTCTATTTTGTTTCATGAATGAAATCAATATTATTGCACAATTCCTCACCATGTCCGCCCTCAGGCCCACGATCTCTTTCTCCATAGTTTTTCTGACTTGACGGTTGCACCAAAAGTCGGTGGGTCCAGCCTGGACAGAGCAAATCCCTCCAATCAGCAGCAGCAGGACCCCTAGAGGGGCACACGGTGGAGATGACTGACCATCGGCCATCTGGATGCAACTTGGCTTTTGTCTTTCGGCATTTGTTTCTTCATTTCCCCCCCGACCTTCCTTTTTATTTGTCCCTCGTCCAGCTCCTCCGAGGTAGTGTGAATTTCATGTGTTGCATCTCCCCTGCTGGCGGCTTTTAACTCCCTACCCACATGCCTTTCATTAACAACACTGGTGTTGTGAAAGCTGGGACTGAATTACGTAGGTGTTGAAACTTCTCTCTTGTCCTTTTATAGAGTTATTCCGTGCTGCTAACAAAGCGTGTAGGATATGGTAATGGATCCAGGCAATATAGCGCAGCATTATTCCAAACATTAACACGATCTCTCCATTAGGCGCCAATGTGTTTGACATCCAAGCCATACATTCACACCGCTGTAAGTATTATATAAACCAACAGTGACACCGGTATCCCTGATGTCTAAGAGCTGCAGTCCGGGGAATGAGGCTCACTCACCGCTATAAGCCATAGCCCGATGCTGGGTGCATGGTGGCCCTCATTTGTGGTTTGTCAACCTGCATCCTTCTTCCATTCAGCTTTGCAGAAAATGTGCTCAGAACACAGACACTCAAAAATCATTCTGTGTCCAGAAGAAACCCCATTTTTTCGAGTTAAAAACTCAAAGTCCAGAATCAGAGCTCAGGTGAGGACCCCATTGAGCTGCTTTCTCTTTGAGTGGTTGGTTTTTATAAACTTGTGTGTCATGAGTCAAGCGGTGACGTGCACTGCGAGCTCTTTGGAGCAGGCCGGTTTTATATTTGATCTAGCACAAAGTTAATGTTTGACTCTGGATGCTGAACGCAAATAGGACAAGAGAGGCACCACGTAGACCCGGACAAGACTAACCCAGATACAACACGCGGATGTTAGCAACCCTAACCCTAACAGATGCTCAACTGTGTTCAGAAGAGCCTCTGTGACTTTTTCTGTCTGCTTATTGGTGCTGGTCGGGTTGTGAACATCAGAACGACTCCTCATAGAAGTCTTTGAGAAACTCGACTTCTCTCTTGATTTATTCCCTCTGTAAACATTGTGAACATGAGTTTTTGGTCTCAGTCTCTAGTTTCAAGTCTTCTTCAATACAGCAGGGTGTTCATATAGGGAAGTATCGTCCATTTAGAGACCATGAAGCAGGCAGCGCTTTAGGGCGGGGTCAACTTGTGATGGACAAGTTGCTTTCAGGGCAATATGGATATCTAGTATTACTGTGTTTATGTTGCATTTGTTTAAAAGCAATACCACCAACTTTAATTACAAATCGAGGGGTAAAAACAGCTCAGACAGGACTGGTCAGAACAACCTACAGCAGAATACTCTTGATTATTGTGGTACCTTCCTTTTGTTTTATCCCAATCCAGAGATTTCCCTGCTCCTCTTGGCTCCGTTCCAGTAATGGGTGAGCCATTTCCGAGTAACAGCGGGGGGCCGTTACCATCAAAGCTTCTGTTAAAGTTCAATATTTGTTCCTTCCAAACGTAATAGAGGGCTTTGTGTTTCCCAGGGTTTCCATGGGGGGAAACACCTCTCACCGCTGGCTTGATAATCCACTGGAATTTTCAGGTATCCTACAAAATGATTTTGTATCATCGTGTTATGTTGGAAAATTACTATTTCCCGATCTAATCATAGCCACAACCTAAATGCGTTTGCTATGAAGCTGGGGATTTGTTTTAGTAAAGTCTGTAGACATGTATTTTAACTTCCATCTCGAGCTCCTGACATGACTCACGGTTCTGACCAAGCAAACAAGCAGCATTCAAATCGGTAGATCCAGCTGTGAGGGAAATAAAGAACCAGATGTGGACTTCCAATGAAGCCCTTAGTTCTCTTTACCATTTGTAGTATTTGAAAAGCCCTCCCTGCTCTGACCTCAGATACAGCCTCTTGCTTTGTAAACAAGTCCAAGGGGACAATGAGCGGTCTCCCTCTCGCCAACCGGGATTTAAAGAGCCGGGAAAGATTTTGGTGCTGCTGCAGGGGGGGGATGTGTGTCACAGAGGTTTAGTCTGGCTCGTGATCGTGGCAGTATTGAGCCCGTTGTGTGTGCATGCGTGCACGAGGGTTCAATGTGCCGCATTATCTGCCCATTGTGCGTCTCTGAGGGAAGAGCCATTGCCATGGCAACACCAAGCAAAGAGTGGCCGGGTTCCTCTCTCTCTCACTCGCTCCCGTCCTCTCGCTCTTCTTTCATCTGCTCTCAGGCTATTCCACCTTTTTCACCGTCCACGGTAGTCGGGGACAGAGCGGACGCTTAACCAACGGGAGGGTTTCTTATCTGCTCCACAGCGCTCAGCCGTCTGTTTTTTTGCCATGGTGGACCGTCTGCACTCACTGGAACGCCTTTGGGATTCTCCGGCAAAAGGACACCAGGACAATAAGATGTCGTCCTTTTCTGGGTGAATGGAAGCTGCTTCTACAGGGACTGAGGCCAGAGGATGGCAGCTACATATGGAGAATAAACATGTGGATTTTGGGCTTTTTCTAAGGCGACATGTGGACAAAGAGCTTTACTTTGCTGACTTTGCTCGCAAGGCAAAATCCAAGAAAGTCCACAAAGCAGCCGTATTTGAAAAATGCATTCAGGTGTTGGGGTGTTTGAGCAGGAGCTTCCGGGTGTGAAAACAGTGAAGTCCGATGATGAAGAAGACCGACACCAGCAGCTTCCTCTGTGTCCCGCCTTCAGCGGGGGGCACGACCACGTCCTCTTACTGCCGTGCTCTCACCCCATGTGTGCCCACTGCATAGCCGCCGCGGAGGGGACGAGATCAGGTCGGTCTACGGGTCGGTCTGGTGGTCGGTCTGGTGGTCGGTCTACGGGTCGGTCCACTGGTCGGTCTGGTGGTCGGTCCACTGGCCGGTCTGGTGGTCAGCGCACCGTCACCCCGGGGCCTGCTTGGTGCCGTGCCAGTACTGCCAATGTCCTGTGGAGCTGCCATGCCGGACCTGGTCATCTGCCACGTCCTGTCTCCCAAAGCATCCCAACCTTTTAGGTCTTGGGTCTTTGGGTCTTCAGAGACCGTCTGAAGATCAAAGTCATGTGCAACATGTGCAGGTGGAAATGCACAAAGTAAGAAGAGCGGTCTGTAGAGATTTGAATACGTGTGGTGACGCGCGTCGTGTCGCTTTGTAGACATATTGCAAAGAAGCTATTGTGCAAGACAATTATGTACTAGTTGCAATATATGTTTAAAATATGCAAGAAATATAAGGGATTCAAATGTAAGGTATCAATATTCCTTTAACCATTTTGAATCTCTGTACTTAGGGGATCTCACACTGCCGCGATGCGAGTGGCGCGACAGAGCCCAGCTGCTTACCTGGTGAGTGTACCGATGTCCTCTTAGGGTAAACTTTCCATCTGTAAAGATGAAAAACTGCAGAATCGGGCTGACTCTTCTGGTTTCACCCTTCAGGCTCTGATGCTGCCAGTTACTCGGCAGCACCAGTGGATGGCGATGTAGACCTACGAGAGGAGGAGATGGAGCGGTCCGTCTCGGGTCAGGCAGGACTCATGACGCTCAATCTTTTAGATGAATACACACTTAAATGTGTACGAGATATTGATTGTGTCCTTTGCCCTCTGGTCTGTTTTATCGCAGGACTACGTTTCACTCTGGACGCTTCAAATGTCCCTCCGTCCCTTGTTCTCTCCAACTCCTCCCTCACCGTCACCTACCAGGGAGAGAGTCTGCTTCAAGGCCACGAGGCCAGGAGATCCAGGACCTTTGACCCCTTGCCCCAGGTCGGCGGCGACGTGGTCATTGCACGAGGACAGTACTACTGGGAGGTGGACGTCTGTAACAGCTCCGTCTACAGGATCGGTGAGAGCTCCTCCTCTTTGTTTCGGTTGGTGGGCTGCCAGCCTGCTTATTGCTTCCAGAGACCCGTACTGTTGGTCAGCAGGACTGTGCTTGTTCCAACGCACACTCACATGTATACACACACACACACACACACACACACACACACACACACACACGTTAAAAAATGGTTTCATTTGTTTGAAATATGAAGAATTGACACATAGCAGCTTCAGAAATATGTAACTTAATCCGTTGTATCTTGATTTTAGGAAACTATAAACTAGATGAATTAGAACATGTAGAACATTAGAACGTGTTGACAGTACAAAATAAACCCTGTAAGTTGACAATATATTTAAAGTTTAAGGTAATGTGCATCTAACCCTAAACGACATGTTACCGTACTGCTAAGCTCAAAACAACGATATGTGCTCCAAACTGCATTTATTCACAGAAAAGCGCACAGTAATCTGCATATACATCTAAAAAGACACAAGACATCACCTTTCAGGTTTTTAGGAAATCAACAATAAGGTTGAGGTCTCCAGCTGGGCAAGCAGCTCTGTCAATCACAAGGTGGCCTTTCCCTGCTTTTTGGTATATTTTACTCTGAATGGAACATAATTTGCTAAATGAACATCATGTTGTATTGAAAAATCCTTGAAATTAGAGACTGAGACCATAAACTCATGTTTACAAAGTTTACTGAGGGAATAAATCGAGAGAGAAGCAGGCTGTTATAGGACCAGAGGAGTCGCCCCCTGGTGGATAGGAGAGAGATTGCAGGTGCGAGACACTTTTAACAACAAAAGGTGGCCGGATGGTAACAACAAATTTTTAAAGGTGGACGATAGGTTTAATAATTCATAGTGGAGGCAGCAGATAAATACATATTTATCTACCAGGGACAGTGCACATACAACAACCTTTCGGTTTCAATCTCAATGTATGTAACGTTACGTCTGATCAGCATTCATACGATGCTCATATATTGAGCTTGTGTCCCTCAGGCGTCAGCCCACTGGGTGGTTGTGGCGGCTGGTGGCTTGAGAGACGGGGCCCCGCTTTTTGCGCGGTGTACGATGGGAGCCGCGAGACACTGCGCACCGTCCCGCCTCAAGTCAAAACCCTCGGGGTCTTCCTGAACGTCGGGGGCGGGGCCCTGAGTTTCCACAACCCTCTGACCCGGGAGCACCTGGCCACCTTGCCAACCCGCTTCGACCCGGCCGGGGTTCTCCCGGCCCTGGGCCTGGGCCAGGGTCGGCTGCGGCTGCGCTGTGGCCTCCCACCTCCTCCCCACGTGTTCCTCGGCAAGGACTCTGACTACAGGGGTCCCGGCGTGGCCGGCGGGGGCCGTTGGTGCCGGGACGTTCCCTTCCAGTCGGTGAAGAGAGTGATACGGAAGTTTGAGGAGCTGGCCGTGTCGGACTCGGACTCGGGCCCGGTGTCCGGCTTTGGGTCGTCCTGCTCCACCTGGGCCTCCCTTCCAGATCTGGGCACTGGGACGTTTCCCCGCGGGGGGGGGACAGGAATGAGGAACTCTTCAATGGGATCACTGGAAACGCACTCCTCCTCCCGAGGGGGGGTTTGATCTTCGGCTGTGTTTGAAAGGCAAATCTTTGAATCTTAAAAGAGTTTTGGGCCGCCTCTGCGTGACCCCCGGACCTGCAATGGCCTGTCTCCCCAGGACGCCTCAACCAAACAACCCCCCGGATTGGGTCAATACTCCTCTGTAATGTGAGGTGTGAGGAGGTGGGCTTCGCTTAGCAGCAGGACTCCTGGATCTGTCTCTGTGTGACGTTGCCGGGCGGTGGGGGGTCCAACAGCGCACGTTCCTGCACGTGTGTGTGCACAACAGTGAGTGCCAGTGTTGGAGCATCGGGGTCTGACGGGTGAGTACAGTGACGCCGGCGGTGTTGACATGGAGCGGCGAGGACAGGTGGCAGCGCGGGTTTGTCCCGCGGCCTGCCGCCCGGAGGACAGTAGCGGGTCTTTGCCCTTCTCCGACCCTTCTGTAAACCGCAGGGGGTCCCGGAGGCTTCAAAAGAGAAAACAGCATGCGTGCATCAAAGGCGGCAGGTGACGAGGCGAGAGGGAGTCCCGGCAGCGAGAGGGAGTCCCGGCAGCGAGAGGGAGTCCCGGCGAGAGGGAGTCCCGGCAGCGAGAGGGAGTCCCGGCAGCGAGAGGGAGTCCCGGCAGCTCCGCGGCTCCACTGGAAGTTTTACTGAGCTCATTAAAAGTGGCGGTTGCTCATTAATACGTACGTTGGCACTGTCGGCACATAAAACAACCACAGTCCACTGTTCAATAAAATGTATATTTCTTTAGTCCTGAGGGGTCAAAAAGCCGACAGAGAAGCCTCTTTGTGGTTGTTGTCTTTTGTCTCTTTGTAGTCTTAGTATAGTTGTAATCATTTTAAGTGTGTTTGTGGTGGAATCTTGCGGTGGATTTATTCATCTCGAGTGTCCTCGTGGCGGCTTTGAGTGCCTCTTTGTTTTTTTTGTATCTCTCTGCAGATGCTCGGCATCTCTTTGTCACTTTACTTGCGACCCTTTGTAGTCATTTTGAGTTGCTTTGTGGTTCTTTTCTGTATTTTCGTAGTGTTTCTGAACCTTTTTGCAGCAGCTTTGAGTCTCTCTGTACTTCCTTTGTATCGTACGTGTTTCCATGGCTCTACACCCCCCTGCTTTGTCAGTTTGGCATTCAACATTCAAATTTGTGCCCGTCTACTTGAAACCGTCCCTCTTGAAGAATTCTAACTTTTTATTCAAACAAGCCAAACTGTAAATCGGATTTGAAGACGAAAAGGAAAGTGCTGGTATTAAAACAGGCATGAGTCGGTGTTGGCACCGCAGGGGGCATTTGTTAGCTCGATAATGAAGCAGCAGCCATTTATTTCATGCACAACAGTTGGTTCAAACTCGGGAATAACCGGTGAGTCAAAAGAGAAGCTCGTCAGACTGTGGAACCATCCGCGGGGCGGCTTGCTGGTGTGTCACGGTCGGGTCGTTTACCGGAGGGAGCGAAAAGGAATTTAAAACAATGACAATCGCGTTTTTTTGGGGCGGCTTTCCCTGCAGATCTGCTTCACGGGATAAAGTGTGTGGAAGCAATTTGACTCTTGTAAACAGAAATGAGAGGGAAGGGATGCAGATCAGAGCGAGAGAGAGAGAGAGGGAGGGAGGGAGGGAGGGGGGGGGAGGGAAGGGGAGATGTGGAGATTTCCAGGAAGGATGAATAAGACTTGAAACGCGTTGTGCCATGTGGGAGCATTTGGAAGCGTGTACTTTGAGAAGTACTTTCTTGGTGAAACTCCTAACATTTACTTTACTTATTTAAGTATTTCCATCTCATTCTTTGTTACTACACATTGCACTGAATTTTACTATTATATTTAATGTGTTTTTTTAATTATATTATATTATTTTAAACTCATCCACCTCTTATATTTTACTTTTCTTTTCTTGTCTCGTCTTAATGCCTTTTCGTGTCTTATTTAAAGCACTATTTTGTAAGTATTTTAATGTTAAGTGTACTTTTACTTAAGTAAAGGATCCTAATGAAGACGTCTGGCGTGTTTTACTTTGAATGAACATAAGAATCTGAATAAAATGCCCTTTTCCTCGCAGATGAAGCTATTTTTGGGGGCTCAGTGACGGGAGACTCCGCTGTAATCAAGCTGCCCTCGTCGAGGTGTCAAAACAAACCCAACACCCCCAAACACCCCCCCCCCCAGAGCCACCACAGCCCGCGCATTCGGGACAAGGCTTCTGCGCGCTAATTGCCTGCAGCACCGAACCGCGGCTCCTCTCCGGGAAGCTTCGACGTGCGTCTGCAAATTGATTTCCGTTTAGAATGAATAAACATGGAGCCCCATGACCCCCCCTCGACCCCCTCGACCCCCTCGTTGCCCGCTGCAGCACAACATTAGCTTTACAAGCGAGCCTCTTATTACCATCATTATCGGCATCAGCATGACAGAGGCGCGCACGGAGGCGCGCGTTTTGTTGCCGCTGCGTCCCTCGCGGTGGATGCGCTTCACTTCTCTCTGATGTTCTTGTCTTCTCTCTTTGCTTTTGGTGTGAAGGAGAACGGAACCAGTTGCCTGCCGAGATGTCCGCCCGTGACGGGGAGAGGCGCACATACATTAGGAATGCAACAGGACGCGGCTTTCCGGAACATGAGGGGCAGATAATCGGCCCTTTGAGATGCCAATTAAAGGAGAGGGACGGAAGGTCACGTGACACCTTCATCCTTTCTCCTTTCAGGTTATTCGCGTCTGATTATGAAGGCGGGTGGTGGTGTGTGCGCGTGCGTGTTCGCGAAAGGGAGACGGGCACACATCTGCCCGGGAGCATCCGAGCCCGCACCTCCCAGTCCGACCAGCAAACAGGATGCGCGCGCTGTGTAGTCAATGCAGACAGATTAAGAGGGGGGGGGGGGCGTTGGGGGGGCATTTATGACCGACGTCTGACAAACAAGAGCAAATACACAGCCTGTGATGGAGCGTGAAACACCCATAAGTGTCCGTCCATTCAGCTGCACCATCACCCCAATAATGTTGATTTACAGCTCGCGCGCACACACACACACACAGACACACACACACACACACACACACACACACACACCATATCTCCTTTGTGTGCGTGTAAATAAGTAGCTTCGTGTAATTTCTTACATTGACACATTCACAAACCTGCAACGTGGATGAATCCATTTAAAAGGAAATAAGAACTGTTTCCATTTGAGTCATAAGATCCGTTTTACTGCGCTGTGATGACGTCAGAGCCCCTCCACACTCGGCACTTTGTAATCCTTCCCTGCAAACGGAGAGATGTGGATCCGTGCTTCTTTTGTTACGAATATTCAATAATTATTACGACTTTATACAACCTCTGCATTGTTGGCCGCGGTTCTAAATCCTCCTCGGAACACACATGCAATACTGTGCCGACAGAACACGTGTCTGATTTAATCATTTTAATCAGTCGTTTCGCTTCGTTTCTTTTGTGGGACCTTCTACCGGATGTCACGTGGTCACCAGAAAGCGCAAAGCCGCGAGACGCTTCTACCAAAGCCGGCTGGGTTACAACATCCTAATGGTCGTGTCCACTGTCTGGAATCCATGGAATAATTGTTTGGAGAACCCAAAGATCCGCCTCCAATACACAAGCACCCCCCCCCGGCCCCCCGGCGGCTCGTTAGTGCGCTGCGGTCTGTTTGCGCCATGAAGAAGAGCGACCGGCCAGCCGGCCTAATGAATCACCGCAGAAGAAGAACAGTGTCGCTTATCACCCGATGATGATGTGCGAATAGGCCATCATCGAGGGGGCGCGAATCTCCGCACCCGGATGGAAGTGGCTCCCACAGGTCCCATTATGTGACACATCGGTACCAACACCTCTGGCTCGCACCTCTGGCCTGCACGGATTGGCACGGAGCGGTCTGCATGTAGCACATGTTTCAGTGCGGAGACACCCCGAGTTTACGGGCTCCTGGGGGGGCTCCTGGGGGGCCGCTAGCAGCCTTTCTGTTGACAGAGCGACCTAAATCAAAATGAACACAACTGCTTTGAGTCACTCGGGGGTTCTCAAGGTGAGGCTCGCAGACGTTTGATGGCCGTAAAAGAAAGGCAAAACAACAGTTTTTTTTTTAGTGCAGAGGCACTAACTTCAGCATGTTTTCCTACAAACTCATTAATGGAACCCCCCCAAATCAATCACTCCTTTTATTCCAAACATCTCAGCCATGTATGAGCCTGACCTTTGCTGAACCCTGGGATATAAATCACCGATGAGCTCCACCTCACAGTAATGTAAACTTCAGCCACAGAGCGTTTTATTCGGGGCCCCCAAGAGACCAACTAAGAGGAGCCGGACTGTTGCTCAACGGCTCCGTTTTGTTTGATGGGAACATTTCCCAGATCTAAATAGGCCCCCCTTATAAATCTCCCCTGTTGTTGACTTTGTACAAAACAGATTTGAGGCCCTTGGCACCTGTATCCGTGTACGGGGCACAATAAATGGGATTTTAAGTCGGCTCGTGGAGGCACGCGGCCTCCGGGCCGAGCCAAAGGAAACAGTTGTAACGGGGGACGGAAGGCGTGCAGATGGCCGGCGGGCGGATTGAAGCCGGTCGCCTCGAAGGAATTCCAACTATTTCGGTTTGTTTCTGTTAAGTCACTCAGGTCTCCGCTCCGAACGCACTTGAGAAAATAAGACGGCGGCCCAGACACACGCACATTCCTGACTGTACGCGATCTGGAGATTCACGCGTTTCCCCTCCACGGGGGCGCCGGTGGGCCTCGTGAACCCCCCTCCACCGGTGTTTCATGCCTGGACGCGTGGCCCCCGAAACGTTGCCTCACGGCTGCTGAGTGTGCAGAACCGGGCCGGTGTGTGGAGGCCGTGTGGCAATCAAACAAATGCATGAATGAATCCATAATTAAATAAAGAAGCGGATAAGGATGTGGATGACAGCGGTACAAATGTAAAAAAGTCAAATAAAACATAAACATAATAATGAATGAATCAGTTATTTTTGGTGCAAGATTTGAAGGAAATCTCTTATTTTTTATACTTAATGTTTACTTTGTACATGCAAGAGCAGAAGAAGTAAGAAACTGAGTCTCTGGTGGGATAAAACACAAAAAAACACATGAAATCATTATTAAATGAGTTCAACAAGAAAACCAACCAAGCGCCACAGCCCAGAAAATGCGCCTTGAAAATACATCTGAGGACACCACTTTATTCAATAACACAAATACAGCCCCCCCCCCCCCCCCCTCCCCCATTCGACTGCAGAGGTTTTGGGGGGTAAAAACAGTATGATGGAAGTTTTGTGTGGCCAATAAAACGATTCAGGCTCATTTCCATGTCTTTGGCCTTAGTGAATTGATAGGGGCGTCAATTTCCCTTTTCCATCACCCCCACCCACCCCCCCCCCCCCCCACCCATCTCCTCCTCCTCCTCCTCCTCCTCCTCCTCCGCCGGTGGCCGCTGCAAGTTGTCAGGGAAGCGGACTATAAAGCAGAGAGGGCCCGAGAGGAGAAAACCCGCCCGTCAGACCAAAGCTCGGTAAAGGCGACCCGGACGCGTCGGACGGAACTCGCCGCTCGTTGCTCTTCGTGCGTGTTTCTGCGTGCACTCGCTCGCTCCAAAGCCCCCACACACACACACACACACGCACAAAGTGCTCCGAATCTCTCCGGGGAGTCTTTCGGGGATGCTGGCCACCCGCGCGCTCCCGTCCCTGCTGTGCGCGCTGATCTGCGCGTGGCCGAAGTCCGGCGCGGCGGCTTCTCGACTCAAGTCCTCTTCGCTGCCCATCCAGTCGGAGAGGGAACCGCTGCCCTCCAAGGGCCTGGCAGGTGAGACACGGCTTCCTTTTTCTGACGGCGACCCGTCATCCGCGGCGAGGCGAGACCCCCGCGTGCGCGTCAAAACGCGCACGCGGGGAGAAAGTCCGCGGCACTGTCATTTAATTACGAGGAGGTGGTCTTTTAATTCGGCTAATGTCCCACGCAAACAGCTGCAGTTGGGGTCTCGTGCTTGGAGCTTCACCCCCCCCCAGGTCCCGTCCCGGAACGCCGCAGGCCGACGCGCCGCGAGGTGGCAGCCGCGAGCGCTCAACAGCTTTCCAGCCTCTCTGGAAAACGTAATAATATAATAATGTGGTGGTTTTTTTTAAATCAAAAGTCAGGCCAGACTGCGTGTTCCTTGGTGTCCAGCGCAGCCCTTCGCCTTCCTATGCTGAGCTGTAAAGTGGGTTGTTGAAATAAACCCGATGGAGCTTTAATTGGCGTGTTGTGGCGCGTCTGCGCGCTGGAGACCTCGTCCGCGGGGGGACAATCCGTCCACGGGACCCAGCGTTGCATTTGTTTAAAGTGTTCCCGAGGATCGTCCCACGTTTCCTCCGCTTGAGTGAACCGGGAGACAAACACGTGAGTCATGAAAACGGGACGCGGTGCGTGAAATCCCCCCCCCCGGACGTTTAACAAGGGGACTTACTGAGGAGTCTGTGGCTGTGGGAACCGCACCCCCAACCCCCTCCCTCCCCCCCAAATACCCCCCCACCCTGAAAACCCCCTTCTGTGTAATCAATCGACTTTCCATTACAAGCATTGGCTCCACGGGAGATGATTTATTTGAGCTCAATGTTTGAACGTGTGCAGTGACTTTAATGAAGGAATAATGTGAACCAGGTTGGTAGCAGAGTGTGTGTGTGTGTGTGTGTGTGTGTGTGTGTGTGTGTGTGTTTACCAGCAGTCATAACCACTGTGCTCTTCCTGCAGTAACACAGCGTGACTAACACTCCATTATGATTTTGAGTAGAGCAATAATAACCCTTTTTATCTCCCCCATAAACAGTCAAAACGCGGTGACACACGAGCAGTGATGAGTTGTGTTTCCACTCTTTTCTATCCGCATGTGTTGAGGAATCCTAAAAACAATCTGCAGCTGCTCTGATGTGGATGTAAACATCCCAAAATGTCCTATTGGCCCTTTAAATTAAATGTACTCACACACAGTTTAATGGAGACGTTGTAAACTTCACTTCTTTACTGATGAATTACTTCATCAAAGCCTGTATTAATGTATTGGGAATCCCCCCCCCTCTCCTCGCCGAGCTCGTTGTGGAGGAAACGAATCACGCGTGTTTGTGTTGCAGGATGCTCGTTCGGGGGCCGGTTCTACTCTCTGGAGGACACGTGGCACCCGGACCTCGGGGAGCCGTTCGGGGTCATGCACTGCGTCCAGTGCCACTGCGAACCAGTAAGTTCTCTCTCTGTTAGTATACACACACATATATATATATATACATGTATAAATACATATATATATATATGTACAGCATGTATTCATATCCCTGCGTCTCTCTCGCAGCAGAAGGGCCGACGCGGTAAAGTCTTCGGGAAGGTGAACTGTAAGAACATCAAACAGGACTGTCCCGAGCCGGACTGCGAGGACCCCGTCCTGCTGCCGGGACACTGCTGCCGGAGCTGCCCCAAAGGTACGAGAGCTCCCTCCACCTCCTGCCCCCCAACCCCCCCATGATCGGCTCCATTGATTGTTGTGACCGCCAAATCTAACAGGCCTTTGCTCCAAACAAGTCCCCGTCTATTTAGCCCCTCCCACCCCGCGTCACATTCCACCTCATTGCAGAATGAGACCGCACACACACACACACACACACACACACACACACACACACACACACAGGGTGGGTCTTCATGCTGTTATTCAGCAGATGTGTATCTGGTAATGGAAAGTAAAGGTAAAGCGGCGCGTGGACAGGCGGGACTGTGTGTGTGTGTGTGTGTGTGTGTGACTGTGTGTGTGTCTGTGTGTGTGTGTGTCTGTGTGTGACTGTGTGTGTGTCTGTGTGTGACTGTGTGTGTGTGTGTGTGTGTCTGTGTGTGTGTGTGTTGTGTTCAGCTTTTTAAGGAAAAGGTTGAGTGTGTTTGTTTTAGCTTTTGGCAACAAAGTATTTTTGTGCGGGTGATGGGAAAAACAGTGTCTTGTGTTTATGTGTGTGTGTGTGTGTGTGTGTGTGTGTGTGTGTGTGTGTGTGTTATGACCGGTGCACCTGAGCGCTGTGAAGTGAGGAGAAGTGAGAGTGACACTACCCAGAAGCCCCCCCCCCTCTGCTTCATTCATAGTGATGCTGTGGATGTAAACGCTTTGGGAGTTTTCTTCTTTCTTCTTCATTGTTTTTATTCCCCGTGCTTGTTGGCGGCGCCTCAACAGCCCAACGCTCGTCTCCTATTCACCCAACAGTCTTTCACCCCCCCCCCCTCCCCCCTCCCTCCCCAGGCAACAAGAGGCCGAGCGCCTCGCTGCCCGAGGGCTTCGAGTACTTCCACGAGAACGGCAAAGACGGAGAGGACGACCTCCACAAGTCCTACAACGACCGGTCCTACCTGAGCTCCGAGGAGGCGGGGCCCGGGGAGAGCCGCACAGGTGAGCACAAGAGGACCCTCAGAGCTGTGGGGGGGCCGTGGGATCTATCCTGGCGTGGTGAAGTGACACTCTTTCCCCCCTTCCCTCGCAGACTTCGTGGCGGTGTTGACGGGGGCGACGGAGTCGTGGCTGCCGAGCTCCAGCGGCGTGGCCCGAGCTCGCTTCTCCCTGACCAGAAGCAGCCTGGCCTTCTCCATCACGTACCAGAGGTACACGGAGGGGCAGATCCAGCACATGTGTCGCCTCTGGTTCGTCGAACACGTTAACTTGACCCCCCTGTCTCCCCGTTGTCCCCGCAGAATGAGCCGTCCCAGCAAAATAGTCTTCCTGGACGCAGACGGCGCCTCGGCCTTCGAGCACCGCGTCCCGCCGGGCCGCTCCGACATGGTGAGAAACCTCCTCCGCCGGGTGCTCTTCTCGTTACGTGTGCGTGTTCTGTGCAGGGGAAGCCCCCCCCCCCCCTCATGCCCCCTTCTTCCTGCCATTACTCAGTCCCGCAATAATAAACGACAAACACACACACACGTATGCAAACACAGGTACACTCCCCCCTCACAGACTCACACACTCACACACTCACTAGAGGGGGGGGGGGGGTGGGGGGGGGGGGGCATCAAGTTTAATGAGGAAGAAAAAGCCCAATATTATGGGGATAAATCAGCTCCCTGAGACGCCATCACTTTATGCCAAAATACACATCTCTTTTACACTCAGCAAGGCTGGAGTCCCCCTCACACCCCCCCTCAACCCCTCACACCCCACCCCCTAGAAAGCAGGTCCCAGGAATGATTATTTTTAGATAAATATCAGTGTCAAGCACCAGAGAGACATTTTTCAGACGTGACATCAGCGCTCGGCGGGGCGACCGAGAGCAGCGCGAGAGAACCGACCCTCACCCCCCATCCTCACCCTCACCCCCCCCTCCCCCTCACCCCCACCTCTCTCCCCCAGGAGGAGAAGTAGCGGCTACACGTTGGCGGTTCGCAGACTCCGGCTTTCACGAAAACAATCACGTGTTTTCTGTTTGATTTGAAAATGTTACAACTCTGATTTCACTGCACAACAACAACAACACCAACAACAACAATGCAGCTGACCCGTCTGTGTGTGTGTGTGTGTGCAGATCTGTGGCGTCTGGAAGAACCTGGCGAAGCCTGCGATGCGACAGCTGCAGTCCGAGCTGATGCGCGTCCGCATGACGGCGTCCTCGGGCGCGCGCCAGGAGGTGGAGGGGAAGGTCATCAAACACAGGGCGCTGTTTGCAGGTGCGTTAGGGGACGGGGGACCGCGGGGGGGGGCGTTTTGTCGTGTGTCACTATCCACGTAGTGGGAGGAGTCGTTTAATCTGGGCGTGTCTCTCTCGTGCAGAGACCTTCAGCTCCACGCTGACGTCTTCGGAGGAGAACTCGGGCATGGGGGGCCTCGCCATGCTGACGCTGAGCGACACGGAGAACAACCTCCACTTCATCCTCATCCTGCAGGGCCTCGTGCAGCACCGGGGCCGAGGTGAGGGGGGCGGGGCAGGAACACGCCCATCGCCGCCGCCGATTCCATCGGGTCCGCCTTTAATCCGTCTCTCTCTCTCTCTCTCTCTCAGAAGGTCTGGTGCCCATCCGAGTCCAGCTGATGTACCGGCAACATGTCCTGAGAGAGATCCGCGCCAACGTCACCTCTCACGTGAGTCCGGGGGGGGAAGGGGGAGGAAGGGGGAGGAAAGGGGGCGGGTTCTTGTTGAGACGGGTTGAGTTCAATGCTGAAAAGAGGGAAGCAGACGTGTTGTTGTTGTTGTTGATGTTGGTTTGGAAACAGGCAGCAACACACTCTGTGCCCCCCGCCGCCCCCACCCACACCCCCATCCTCCACCACCACCACCACCACCAACCCCACCCACGTCTCTCTGGGACAGATGTGGTCCGCTCACCACATCCTAGCGCTGCGATCACAGCCAACAACCCTGAGACATGACGGGTTTAAATGAGCAAGGGGGGGGGGGGGCAACAAGGGACGAGGGAAAGTGTGCGAGAGGAGGACAGATGTGACTGAAGGGGGGGAGGAGGGGGGGAGTACAAACTCCTCACACATGTCAGTGCTTAGTGGTCTGTGGGCTGCAGATGGATCCAAGAGGGGAGGGTGGGGGGTGGGGGGGGGGGGCAGGTCGGGTTTCAATCCGGCCGGGAGAGAGAGGGAGAGAGGGAGAGAGAGGGAGAGAGAGGAGGTATATCTGTTTGCACCTTGCCCCCCGAAAACCTTCAGCCTTCACTCACTATGAAAAGAGAGGCTCGTTTCGTTGGTGTTTGTCCCGGATGATTTACTGTGTTTGAGCAAACTGATTCCAGAGCAGCAGCAGCATCTCGTGAGGATCAGAGACGATCTTCACGGGATGCTGCTGCCGCTCAGTTCGCTTTTTGGGGGTTTTGGTTTTAAGTGAAGGTCATTTCTGCTGGAAACGCGTCCGTCCGTCTACAGTTTCACAGTGAGCCTGAAAACGCGGTTGCCACGGTAACATCTGCGTGTTGTACCAACATCCTTTCAAAGACGCGAGCAGCTTAATGTCACATTATTCTGGTATTAATCAAAAAGCGAGTTGCTTTTTCCAAATGGAGTTTCGATTCCCTCGGCTGACCTTCTTCTTCTTCTTCCTTCCTCCTCCTCCTCCTCCTCTTCTCGTGCGCAGGACCCGGACTTCGCCGAGGTGCTGACCGACCTGAACAGCCGCGAGCTGTTCTGGTTGTCCCGGGGTCAGCTGGAGATCGCCGTGGCGACCGAGGATCAGAGCCCCCGGCAGATCTCCGGCTTCATCACCGGCAGGAAATCGTGCGACAGTGAGTTTAAGAGACACACACACACACACACACACACACACACACACACACACACGCTGCTCATCGGGGCTCTGTTTTGTTTTTCGTTCCATAAACACAAAGAAGTCTCCGTCCTTTCAGGCCTCATCGCTGTGGGGGGGCGACCCTCTGAGTGTGTGTGTGTGTGTGTGTGTGTGTGTGTGTGCGCACACGTGGTCTTTCCTTCGACGACTGACAGCAAACAGGCAGAAAGACGTTTTTAGGTCTTTCTTTAATTACCGGAGGTCTCGATGTGCCGCGACGAGCGGCGTGACGTGATGTGCGAAGAATCCACCAGCCGACTCGCTGCTCCCTTTCCGTCTTTAACTCGTGCGTCTCTGGTACTGATTCCCTGCCGTAATCTCTTTAAGCCCGCTGCGTTCAGCGAGGGTTACCTCACTCGCAGGGCTTAACCGTGGCCTGTTGGCGTGTGCGCGTGTGTGCAACAACATGCATGTTCTTTCGAAGGCCACAGATACAATTACGCGCCTCCTGATTGGCGGCTCAGTGACGGCGTCTCGCGGCCGGAGGACGTTTTGAGTGCGTGTGGTTGCGGAGCGTGACCACAGCCTCCCCCCCTCACCCCCACTCCCCCCCTCCCCCCTTAACGTGACAGAAATCATTGCCTCATCTCGCATGCTGTCGGGCTCCACTAAGGGGGCGGGGGGGGGGGGACGCGACGCTCGATCTGATGGTTGTTTGCGCTCCGAGGTGGATCTCTGACTTTGTGCGTCTTTGTGCGGCTCAGCCATTCAAAGCGTGATGTCCAGCGGCGACGCGCTGACCCCCGGGAAGACGGGCGGAGCGGGGTCGGCCATCTTCAACCTCCACGACAACGGCACGCTGGACTACATGGTACGACACGTCCACGCACGACCTTTTATAACAGAATATGCTTATTTTGTATTGTCGATTGTAATAAGTTACATGGTCGCTATTGTCGAAGTTGCGTTTTCAACATCAAAACCCCCTTTTCACGCCTCCAGGTTCAGGTCGCCGGCCTCTCCAGCGAGTGCGTCGGCGTCACCATCGAGCTGAAGCCGCGGCGGCGGAACAAGCGCTCGGTGCTGTACGACCTGACGGCGGAGTACGACCGGGCCTCGGGGCGCGCGCAGGGCAGCTGGAGCCGCCTGGAGGCGCGACACATCCACATGCTGCTGCAGAACGAGCTGTTCATCAACGTGGCCACGGCGCACGCCCAGGAGGGCGAGCTGAGGGGGCAGATCAGGGCGCTGCTCTACAGCGGCCTGGAGGCGCCCCGGCAAGGTAGGCGGGAGGCGTCCCGACACCTGACGAGTACAGCGCGATGTTCATTTAGTGGATCAAACAGACCGTGCAGCAGAGGATGCTTTAGGGCGGGGCTACATGCTGATTGACAGGTGTCTCAAACGAAACAAACATCTCCCCCCCCCCTTCTTTTCAGAGCTGCCCACCACGCTGGCCGGACACTTCGTGTCCCCGGTGAGAACCGGCGCCTCCGGTCACGCCTGGGTGTCCGTGGACCAACAGTGTCACCTGCATTACGAGATCGTGGTGACGGGCCTCAGCAAGACGGACGACGTCGCGGTCAACGCCCACCTCCACGGCCTGGCCGAGATCGGCGAGATCGACGACAGCAGCTCCGCCCACAAGAGGCTGCTGACCGGCTTCTACGGCTCGCAGGTGCGTCACGCGCACACACACACACGCACACACACACACACACACACACACACACACACACACACACACACACACACACACATTCATGCAGATACACACAACTACATGCTCAAACACACCTCCTCCTCCTCTTCCTCCTCCTCCTTCTCCTCCTCCTCTTCTTCCCTCCTCCTCCTTCTCTACCTCCTCCTCCTCTCCTCCTCCTCCTCCTCCTCTTCCTCCTCCTCTTCCTCCTCCCCCTCCTCCTCCACCTCCTCCTCCTTCTCCTCCTCCTCTTCTTCCTCCCTCCTTCTCCTCCTCCTCTTCTTCCTCCTCCTTCTCTACCTCCTCCTCCTCTTCCTCCTCCTCCTCCTCCTCTTCTTCCTCCTCCTTCTCTACCTCCTCCTCCTCTTCCTCCTCCTCCTCCTCCTCCTCCTCCCCCTCCTCCACCTCCTCCTCTTCCTCCTCCTCCCTCCTCTACCTCCTCCTCCTCTTTCCTCCTCCTCTTCCTCCTCCTCTTCCTCCTCCTCCTCCTCCTCCTCCTCCTCCTCTCACCTTCCTCTTCCTCCTCCTCTCCCTCCTCCTCCTCCTCTCACCTTCCTCCTCCTCTTCCTCCTCCTCTCCCTCCTCCTCCTCCTCCTCACCTTCCTCCTCCTCCTCCTCCTCCAGGCTCAGGGAGTGTTGAAGGACATCAGCGCTGAACTACTGCGACACCTGGACCAGGGGATGGCCTTCATCCAGGTCAGCACCAAGACCAACCCGCGGGGAGAAATACGAGGACGGGTACGTTGGGAAAAACCTTTAAAGATTTTAAAATAATGCTTCTGGATCTTAAATGTTTAACTGGTCAAAGGCGCAAACCTACGATGTGTAATTTATTATAAAGTATAAAAACCTTTCACTTAATTCCCAGAACAAAGAACTTCAAATAAATGTACAATTTAACTTTTTTGGTTTCTATTTAAGTTTTTGTTGATGATTCTCACTGTGAAGCAAAACAAAGTCATAAAGTCGACGAGTGTCGCTGTGATTCGCTCTCTGAAAAGTAAAAACGACTTTTATTGGCGACAATTAACAGCTTGAGAACAGCCTCCAGTCCTAACTGCCCTCTCTGTGCCCCCCCCCCACACCTCTCCAGGTCCACGTGTCCAATAACTGCGAGTCGGGGACCCGGGCGGAGGCCGAGGAGGCCGAGTTGGACGACGTCTCGTCCCAGGACCCCGAGCGGCTGAAGAAGGACCCCCACACCTGCTTCTTCGAGAACCAGCATCAGGCCCACGGCTCCCGCTGGACCCCCAACTACGACAGGTGCTTCTCCTGCAGCTGCCGGGTAAGGAGGAAGCGGCGCTCCGTCCGTCCGTCCGTCCGTCAGCGTCACATACTAAACGCTGGGCCCGTCTCTCTGCAGAAGCGAACCGTGATCTGTGACCCCGTCATCTGCCCGCCGCTGAGCTGCTCCAGAACCGTCCGGCCCGAAGACGAGTGCTGCCCCCGCTGCGCCGGTGAGACGCCACGCTCACGCAGCAGCTTCGAGCCCTGGCGGGTTGTGAGCTGACGTTTCTTTCTCTGGGCTCATAGGCTTCTAAAAACTAATTCTTTTTTTTTTGTAACCCGCTCAGAGAGCGAAGAGCCCACAGACACGAAGGTGCCAGAGCGGGTGGATGAACATCCCGAGGGTGGGTGCCTCCTCGCCCCGTCGCTGGTTGCATTGCAGCACACGCTTAAAGAAGAGACCTTTCTAACCTTTATGCGTTCTCTCTCAGGTTGCTACTTTGATGGAGACCAGAAGATGCACGCCCCGGGAACCACGTGGCACCCCTTCGTGCCCCCCTTCGGCTACATCAAATGTGCCGTGTGCACGTGCAAGGTAAACACACGTCCCTGAAGCCACTCACATCTGGCTGGCTTCGCCTTTCCGAAACCCCTCGACGGAACATTTGTCTCACGTTCGCGACGGGCGGAGAAGCAGAGAGATACATTTCTCACGAGTTCACCCCGAGGTTCATGTGGGGAAAAAAAAAAAAAAGAGTCAGCTTGATTTTGTGCAGAAGGAAAGAGGAACGTACAGAAGCTGAGCCGCTGCTCGTGTCCCACAGGGGTCTTCGGGGGAGGTGCACTGCGAGAAGGTGACGTGTCCGCTGTTGACCTGCAGCCACCCGGTGAGGCGCAACCCCTCCGACTGCTGCAAGGAGTGTCCCGAGGAGGAGAGGACCCCCCCGGGCCTGGAGCACGGCGACATGATGCAGGGGGACGGCCCGCGGAACTGCAAGTTCGGCAAGAACTACTACCAGAACAGCGACAACTGGCACCCCTGGGTGCCGCTGGTGGGGGAGATGAAATGCATCAACTGCTGGTGTGACGTGAGTGTTCTACTGAAGTCGAGCTGCTGCTTCTTGTATTTCACGCATTGACACCGTGAGGGATCCCTGCTGAAGGACCAACAGCTTCAGCGGCGTCACAAAGAAGAAAGAGAAGAATCCTTCTGGGTCATTAGCTAACAAACAGTCTGAGAAGGTCCGTGTGGCGCCTTTAAACCGATACGAGAACTTTAAGCTCTATCGACAACTCAGCAAAGTCACCAAGATTCCTCCTGTTGGAATCTGTTGATGCATCATTTTCAGTTTTCACCAGAAAGGAGACTGATGAGAGGATGCTGATGACACGTCGTGCTTTTAATTCCTCCCAAATAGCAGAAGATCTCTTCTTTTCCTCTATTTAATGGTGTTTCTCCCTCCTTTCCTCCCTCCTCCCTCCTCCCTCCTCCCTCAGCACGGTGCGACCAAGTGTCAGAGGAAGCAGTGTCCGGTGCTGACCTGCAGCGGCATCGCCCGCAGGGAGGCGGCGTGCTGCCCCGAATGCCTCGGTGAGCGATTGCCACACGCACACACACACGCACACACACACACACACACACACACACACACACACGCAAGGCGGCGTGCTTCCTCCTACTCGGGTCATTAAAACACATCTTTCCGTCCTGCACAGATTCCAGAGAGGACGACGGCCCAACGATGAAAGCTGCGGACAAAAGACGAAGCTGGAGACACTGATGTGAAGCCCCGTCCCCCGTCCCCCACCGTCCCCCACCGTCCCCCGATGGACCCAAAGCCTGCACACTGGGTCCCATCCTGGGTCTCACCCTCCCTTCCCTCCACACCCACCCTGCTATCAGCTTGGGGATTGTAATGAACAGAGAGACACGGGAAGCAGGAAACACCTCCAAAGACTCGTTACGTGAAGGAATGAAGACTCGGCTTCCTGTCGCTCCGATGTTGCTGGAATTTTATTTTTGCTGTATTTTATTTTAATTTCAAACAGCTAAACAGGATAAAGCAACATGTATGTATAGATGTATATGTGTGTAACAGCTGCTGGGTGGAAACGTCCGCTTTGCTTTGAGGGGAAATGATTGTCAGTTAGTCGACAGGGTGCTGCTAGAGGTACTGCAGCTGCTGCATAGTGAGTGTGTGTGTGTGTGTGTGTGTGTGTGTGTGTGTGTGTGTGTGTGTGTGTGTGTGTTTTTTTTTACCAGTAACGAATATGAAAATAAATGAAGGTCTGAAGGATTGAAGATGAAGCCGGACCGGACCGGCGCTGTTTCTCCCACGTCGCCCCCCCCCCTGTGGATTCCTACTTCTTGTTTAAAATAGTTCATATTTTTCACGTTTTTTTTTTTCATTTTCATTGTTGTTGTTTATCAATATGAAACTTGTTGGTATTTTTATTTTGTATTTATTGATTGACGTGGAGACGAAATAGAAAATAAAAAGCTGGAAGCTGGAAAAAAAAAACGTGTCAATTAATTGCATTTATTGACGTCCTTTTATTTTCTCACCTTCACTTCTCACTGCTTCCTTTCCTTTGTTGTCCCCTTTCCTCTTTCCTCTTTTCACATCCTTTCCTTTCTTTTAATGTATTTTCCTTTGGCCCCTCTCCTTCCTTCGCCTCCTTTCCTTACTCAGCGAGGTTTTGTCCCTCACACACACCTCCCCATGTGTTCACACACACACACACACACACACACACACACACACACACACACACACACACACACACATGGTGCAGACAGACTGAAACATAAACACACATTCACAGATGTAAAAATGCACAAACTCCTGAATCAGGAACACACACATTGCTAACGGGCAAACTTCCCAATACTCACACACTCACACACACACACACACACACACACACACACATCTGGTACACTGCACTCTGCTGGCCAAAACGCGCTCTCACACCCACGAGGCCTCCTTAAAAACACAGCTGTTGGGCAGCGCTTGCGATGGCACCTGTTGACCTCCATGTGTGCGTCGCATGTTGGAAAGTCATCATCAGAACAGCAGGGGGGGGGGTGGACGGGTGTGGCAGAGGGGTCAAAGGTTAAAAAATGTCGAACTACACCCTCCGAGGAAGCTTTTATTTTCAAACCTCTCCAAACATTTTGCAATGGCGGTTTTAAAAAGCATTTTAAAAACAAAAGAATTCGCCTCTTTTTGTGACTCGCCGGCGGTTTCAGCACGAAGAGGTTTGTCCGCGCTGCTCTCGCCCCCGCGTTCCCTCAGGTATCTGTTTGGTCTGCAGCTGATAAGAAACAGTTGACCAACACTGACATGGATTCCTGTTGTTTATTACCTGAATGAAATCAGAGCAACATGTCGTGGAACGTGGAAACGCTCCGCTTGGTTCGTCCTTTATTCTCAGTTCGTCTTTTTTACTTTTATTGCAAACCAGCCTGACGAGATTGATTATATGTTGGCAGAACACAAAGACGTGTAACATGAACACGCTGGAGTGGAAATCATTAACTATTTGGCACGAGGACAAAATGGAGATAACAAGATGCCTCAATGCACATTTGAAATATTTATCTCTGTCAAACTCATTAAAAAGAATCAGAGACAAACTTAAGTCCAGAGATCACATTAAAAGTGAGTTAACAAAACAGTGCTGCCGGGATCCTGATGAGAGTCTGGAAATATGAGCACTCGCCTACGCCCGCTGCCCGGCTCCTAGCGCTCCGCTTCTCACTCAGAAATGCATAAATGGACGTGCACCCGCCCAAACCTCCACCCGCACCCTCAGATCTGCAAGCAGCTCGGCGGCGTGTTTCTCCATCCAGTTTTTTTCTTCTTCCACTATGTTTCACAAGCTTTTTTTTACTCTATTTGCTATGTTTGTCCATCTCTGTCGCACCCTGAGATCTGATGATTATTATTATTATTATTATTATTACCACATCACCTGGAGATCCAGACTGAGTTTAATACCATTATAGAGCGGCGTTCTGTACTAGCCTGGTAGCTCCTTTAACTCTAGAGATTCTAGTGTGCAGATTATTTCCCCTCTGAACCGAGACGTCCTGCTGCTTTCTCCTGTTTCCAGTCTTTGTGCTCAGCCGAGCTCGTAAAGCCTCAAAAAGAGGGACCTCTTCCCTCCATCAGGCTGCAGGGGAAAGTGAGTGTGTGTGTGTGTGTGTGTTTACCTGTTTTCCAGTCTTGTGAGGACACAGGTCAATCCACACAATCACATTGTGGGGACTCGCCTCACTGACGAGGACAAAAAGTAGGTCCCCACAATAGGAGTGAGGAGAGTGTGTGTGTGTGTGTGTGTGTGTGTGTGTGTGTGTGTGTGCTTATACGACCAGCACTGAGGCCCAAACGAGGCCTTCACTCTTCAAAGGCCACTTTTAGTGGGTTGATACTTGGTTTTGAGGCTCGGGTTTAACTCAGGCCTTTAGTTTTGATGGTTGGGTGTGAGGGGTTAGGGAGGTCAGCACGTCAACGAGGCCTGAGTGTGTGTGTGTGTGTGTGTGTGTGTGTGTGAGAAAGAAGAGCGCGAGCGACGCTCCCGCCAAATCTATTTCAGCCATTTTTTCGGGATTTTACCTCAAAAGCACCGACAGCTGACATCCTCAGAACCAAAGGTCATCGTTAAATTACTGAGGGGAAGGTAGAGACTGTAAACTAATACATCACACACACACACACGCACACACAGGCCACATTTGTTGTGTATTGACAGTAGAGGCGCAGTGTGGAAACAGCTGTTTCAGTCACCACAGCGCCTCATCCGTCTCACACACGTCGACACCTCAGAAAGTTCTGTTTCCTTGGATCTTTTTTTACAGCTTCACTCAATTATTTTGCCTCCACTGCCTTGGTGAGGAGAACCTTCTAAAGCGCTTTCCTTTCAGTCACACACTGAACACAGCTAAAGGTCCATGAATCATCATTTTAAATGATTTTTTTCTTCTGTTTAACATTTCATTTCAGTGTAATCTTTTTTTTCTTCAAGTGGAGCGTTTTATTTAATCTACTAAACACAAAAATAATAATTTATTATAATTAAATAAATAATAATGAGTGAAAATATGTCTGTTTAGATAAATAAAAAGTCCAATAGATTTAAACCAATGAATGCAAATAAAAGAAATGAATAATACAAGTCATGAGAACACAGACATTTGTGTTTCAGTGGGTATTAACCTTATCACAGATATTAATCACCGTACAATGACTTCTCTCATGGGAGTTTCAACATTTGCGCCCAAAGTGCTTTTTGTCTGGGAAAATGAAAGAAAACAGTAAACATGCAAACCGCAGAGAGAGAAGGTGTGAGACTCGACAAAGTTTCATCACTGCTGCCCTCTGCTGCTGAACTGACATCTTAAACATGAGTGTTTGAACCGACTACATGTACACATGGGGCATATAACTACATGTCCATAGATCTATACATCTATAGATTTAGATATGTGGCGTCGTCAAACAGCCCTTCGGGCTTCTGCATCAGCAGCTCTTATGGCGTCATAATGAAACGCTTTACTGACCTTTCACTCGCTTTCGTTGCTCCGCGGGCTGGTTTGCTCGGGCAGAGGCCTCAGACCATCACTCAGGGGACAAACACACACACACAGTTTTCTTTAGGAATATGGATTTAGAGATACGTATTATATCACTCCCGCACCTTGGTGATCTCCTCTGCAGCGCCGTACGACAGGTGGGATTTCACGAGTTTACATCGACAGAACGTTTTTGGGGAAATGGCGTTTTTTTTTTTACAGACCAAATGTCATTTAAAAGTGCTTCAAAATTAAAGATTAAGAGACACAAAGTTAAAACAATCATAAAACAGTGAGAAACATGACATCAAAATGGAGTTAAAAGCATAAAATACATGATAGCTAACAGGACGCTTCATCAGCTCCAATCAGCTCGTCTTCATCATCCTCCTCTTCTCATTATTACCAAGACATTCATTATGAGACAAATATTATCACATTTCCTGGTTTCGCTCACAGCTGTTGACTGTTTGATTTGATTTCAATAGTCCCGCCCCTCTCCATGTCGCTGGTATCCCAGCATGCTTTGAGCACCAAGACCACTTTGACCGGGGAATCTTGTCCATGACATCACTAAACTGCCGTTGCAGATGTGCGCTCTTATACCCACTCGCTTGTTTTACAAGCAGCTCTGGGGTTTTTTAAAGCTTGTGAAGCTGCTTTGAGTCCAAAGGAAACGCAGAAAGATTCTATTATCTGACTTAAAACCTTCTGCACAATAAAACAGAAGAACAGCGGTTAAAAGAGGTGGAAGAAAAACATCTTTAACAATGGATACGAATGTTTCTATTGTCCCTCACTTCATCGGTCACTATGTCCTGTGAAAGTCGACATGTCCTGATGTGTCTTGTTACATTAACGCACTTCATGAAAGTCATATTGTGTCGTAAAATCAAGTCATTATTTGCTCACACTGTGTTCCCGAATACAGATAAAGAGGCAACAAAAATAGTTCAATGATTGATTCAAGAGCAAAGGAGCAGGCGTTGGCGTGAACACGGGCTGAACAGGTGAGCAGGAGCACAGGTGACTACAGCGGGGCAATGAAGGCAGGCAGACAATCGAGCTTGGATGAATTGCAGGTTTCATCGATGCCGCTGCAGCGTTAAAAGTTGGGGTGGAAAACTGATTTCATATAAAACGAGCAGGTAACCTGCATCATAACGCGAGGCCACAGAGGAGAGAACCTCCAACACACGGCCAAGAACAACCTCCTAGAACCGTTCATTGATCTAGTTTGTCTTTGGTCTGTTTTGAGTTGCCAGGTTGTACAACACCCGTTTCTTTCCATTTCTTTTCCGTTCTAACCCTCCATGAAAGTGTTAAATGGATAATTTAGTTGACACATTCAGCATATGGTTGCTTTGTATTTTCTGAATGAAATATATTATTTTGTTAGATTGTTACAGATGTGATGAAGTCTGGAAGTAAATGTGAATGTGAAGTTTGTTTTTCCCGCAGAGACAAAAACAGCAAAAGAAACCAAAAATAAAGGAAAATGAAAAGAAAACAGGAATAAACGGCTTCTCTGATCCTCTGATCGGTGTTTGATGCTGATACAGACTCATCACAGAGGGTCATGGTCATTGCTGCCGTAAGGGGAAAACAATGTGTGTGTGTGTGGGGGTATGGTATACGCATAACATTTCAGATCACATCTGATCTGTGTGATTAGCGATTAGATCAGAGAGCCGTTGGCTATAATGTATAAAGAGTGGCTTGTTTCCTCCTAAACGCCACCAGGAGTTTGTGTAATAAAGTCTCTTCAGAACTTCCTGAATCCTCTTTTTCAACGGTTTTGGTGACCAATGAATAAATGAATGAATCCAGATCACCTTCACATCTGTCCATGCATCCTCACATCTGTCCATCCTCACATCTGTCCATGCATCCTCACATCTGTCCATGCATTCTCACATCTGTCCATGCATCCTCACATCTGTCCATCCTCACATCTGTCCATGCATTCTCACATCTGTCCATGCATCCTCACGTCTGTCCATGCATTCTCACATCTGTCCATTCTCACATCTGTCCATGCATCCTCACATCTGTCCATTCTCACATCTGTCCATTCTTCCTCACATCTGTCCATGCATCCTCACATCTGTCCATGCATTCTCACATCTGTCCATGCATCCTCACATCTGTCCATGCATCCTCACATCTGTCCATGCATTCTCACATCTGTCCATGCATCCTCACATCTGTCCATGCATCCTCACATCTGTCGGCATCCAGTGAAACCCTCTCACAGGTAGCAGCCTCTCTCACGCACATCCAGCTGCCTGCGTACAGCCCCCCCCTCCCTCCCCCCATCGCCCCCTCCCTCCCTGCCTCCTCCTCTTCTACCGCTCCAGCACACACCGCACCCCACTGTGTCCACCCCGCACCAACCGGTGGCCGCACATCTGGACCCGCGAGAAGGCGGGAATCTGTGTTCTTCTTCTTCTTCTTCTTCTTCTTCTTCGCGCGTGCAGAGCCGCATTGCAACAGGAGCGGAGCGGCGGATGCTGAGCGGCTGTTGCATGAGAGGAGGAGCAGAGGAGTCACAGCGGCCCGTTTCGCCTCGGCAGGATTATAGAGAGGGTGCGTGTGCGTGTGCGTGTGTTTTATTTCATGTTTTGAGGATAGTCGGCGCGTGTTGGAAGTGGACCGACGGGGTCCGCAGCCCGCCGGCTGAAGCAGGAGGACGCGCCGCGGACCCTCTGGAGCAGAAACTGTTGCCTCCAATCCAACTTTGTCTCTTCAAGTTGCGGGATTCTCACCTGCCGTATCCGCCCCCCCGCCCTCCTCCTCCATCCTCCCCCCTCCTGCGCCCTCAGCGCCCTCAGCGCCCCCCGGGGGGGGGGTGAGATGGAGAGCTGCAGGTGACTGACCGCTCACCGCCGCGTCACGACGCCTGCTGGGCCGACTGGGACGCCCAGGGGCCCCGGGCAGGATGGTGGGTAGGCTGCGCACTGCGCGTCCGCATGCCCGACGTGTGTGTGTGTGTGCGTGTGCGTGTGTGTGTGTGTGTGTGTGTGTGTGTGTGTGTGTGTGTGTGTGTGTGTGCCCCTTCCATCCAGCATCATGCTGCCTTCATTTCGCCTGTCAGTCAACTTCGTCCCCCGCGCGGTCACACTCACGCACGACGTTTCTGCTGGTCACAAGATAGATGCACATATCTACACATCAGTTGCAGGCTCTTCAAACACAGCTCACACACACACACACACACACACACACACACACACACACACACACACACACACACACACACACACGCACACACACACACACGCACTATCTGCATTGGGCGAGAGATCATGTGCCTGACTCCACTTTAATTCCTAAAGCTTGCATCTTCAGTCATGCCTCCACACACACACACACACACACACACACACACACACACACACACACACACACACACACACACACACACACACACACACACACACACACACACACACACACACACACACTCTGCACTATGCTGTAGGGGCCAGAGGCAGTGAGTTGCCTTGATTTAATTAATTAGAATCAAAGCAGTGGAGATCACAGCGCTCCACAGGTCCTGGTGCTTTGGATCCTCAGGGGGGAGAGGGGGGAGAGAGGGGTGGGGGGGTGGGGGTTAAGAGCAGCTCTCAGGTACCCTTCTTCTCTCTTTGATCCATCGCTGAACCTCCTTGCAGCTCTCGGTTTTCTTTTATGAATTTGTGACGCTGTTGTGGCTGAACGTCACAAAGTCACATTTTGTCAGATTTGTATCAGCGATTTTGTTCTGGGGAGAATTTGCAGCAAACTCTGACGTATTGTCCTCCGTCCCCCCCTCACTGCTGTTTGCGTGAGTAATTACAGGTTGCCTCTTGATGAACTCAGTGGATTAAACAGAAATAGCACCAAAGGTCGCTCCCTCCATGATTACGTACCGACAAAGGAAGAGAAAAAGAAAAGAACATCTGTAGCTTGTTAATGTTAAAATCACAAGGAAAATGATCAATGATCATTGATATGTAGAAATATTGATTAACAGAAAAGTCAGCCGAGGATGAACTGAATGCGTCAGCCGAAGGTTTAAATTCTGTGTCTGTAGGTCACGTGTCTGCGTCATTCCAGGTCTGACGGTGATGATTTTTGCACTTTCAGGATTGTCACCGCGTTGCTGTTTTTAGAGGAGCGCGGTACGGTGGCCGAGAAGGGTCAAACAAATGGGAAAGTCACGACGCAGGTGCCAAACGTGCCGCGTCCTTTGGATGCAGCTGAAACAGCTCGACCCCCGTAGGATGTGGATTCTATATATAACGGCTGGCATCAAAGCAGCTCGGGAGATGCAATCTGCTGTTTCAGCATCAGTACCAATGAGAATGAATTAAATATCTACAAAGGGCTCTTATGATGGGGGGGCATTGGTGTTTTTTTGTGGCAAGTAACTGGCACAAGATCATTGAATATATAAAATGTTTGACTGAAATGAGAGATCAAACATTTCTGATTTCAATGACGTATCTGAAAAGATGATCCGAGTGCGGCCGACTGGTGTCGTGACATTTCGTCATTGTCTTTGTTGGCGACGGATGTTCCACTCAGACGACGATCACGAAGCTTTTGTCAAACTTTTTTTGGATTCAATCTCTTAAACGTGGGCTGATGTCGCCCTTCGGCTTCCCGACGGACGCCGCAGTAAAACCACCACACTGACTTATCTCTGGACACTTTCCATTAACACGGTCGACGTCTAAGCGAGAAACGATTGGCCGAGGCCGAGTCGGAGCAACGAGCCGACGTGACCGCGGGATTCACAGACTTTCCACCGGCCAATGAACAGCAGCGGGAGTATTGAAGGCCGCGCTGCCGACGGAGGCCGGCGGAGGCTGGACTTCTCTCTGTGTTTCGTATCGATCTCTTAATCGAAACAAAAGTACATCCTTTTGCAGAATGCTAATGAGGTGGATCCATATTGGTTTCGTGGGCGGAGCTTCAGAAATCGGGCTCGGCGGCCATTTATTCGTCTTTATTCCACGTCGCTCTTTAGAGAGCTCAGTCTACAACATCTCTGCGTGGGACATCTGCTGTGAACTATTGCATCTGATTTGGCTTCATTTGGCCTTTGGGCACTTTTGACTTACCAAAGAAACAGGATATCGGACGTGATGGATTCTTTTGTTTTAGGTGAGCGTTTCCACGATGAAGTCACAGTTCCAGCAGTCCTGCAGCGATCTATTGGCCAAACGTACAACGTTAACAGAACTTAGACTGAGAGATCGGCAGTGAAACCAAGAAAAGTAAAAGTGAAAAATGTGACGTTAAAGAAGACGAGAGGTGAATTATGCCACATAAGCAGTTTTATCCCTGGCAGGAGTTGCACATAGTGCGCTTTCCATGGTAAGCGGTCCAATGTACAGGTGTACACAGTGTCCTGATAGCGTGTGTCGGGGGTCCGGCGTGGGATGGCTGGAGGGGGGAACTAGGATGAGTCTCAGAGGAGAGCGATGGGTTCTCAGGCGTCTCGTGGTCCTGATGCTGACGGGTCTCTCAGTCTCTGACCCCCCGTGTTCGATGTGAGTGAAGCAGCATCGCCGTGATAACAGCACCCCCCCCCACGCTGTGATCGGAGGAGATTCCCACTCATCTTTCTTTAGAAGGTGTTATATGACGGCGGCGGCGTGTGGCGTCTGGTCTGATTCAAAAGCAGCTTCGTAGGAGTCGAACTCTGCGTCACTGTCTCAGTTTGCCTCGGGGGGGGCAGTACATAATAATGAGCTAATATGCTATCGTTAGCTTGTTTTTGCATCCTCCCCCCCAAGCGGCATTAAAGAAGAAGAAATCTGTTGAAACGTGTTGTTTTGATCCTGAAATCAGACTTAATAATTACAGCAAAACAGAAACGTGCAGAGGTCTTTGATTTATAACGTTCGTTAATGTTGAACTCTGGTTCTTGCATGACATCACTTCCTTCATCCTATAAAGATATTTAATATTTAAAGTGCCAGGGAACAGAAGTCAAAGCTTCCTGGGCTCCCGAAATGTAAATATTTGACTGTGAAATAGAATAATTGAGCGGATTTGAGTGGAACGTCTTTCACCTGACGAGGCCGTTGAGTGGCGACATTGTTGGTCGGTACTGGTCTATAAAGCCGCATGTTTCACCAGAACCATGAATTATTTTGGCATATGTTATTCTGCAGGAAAGAGGAAGTAGGCGCGCTGACATTCCGACAGACCAGAACCGCGTTACGGTGAAATGTGCATGCGCCGGGGTTCTGCCTCCCATCACGTCAGGCCTCTTCACACCTGTGGGTTTCATCTCCGGCTCCCTGAAAACCCATTTGTGGATAAAAAAGAGCGAGACGCTGCTCTTCTCTTTCTCTCTCTGCTTCAAGAAGAAAAATGGGATAAGAATCCCCGAGACGGTGGACGGGAGGAGAGAAATAAACAGAGGAGAAGCAAAAAGAAAGGAAGCCTTAAGCTGCCACGTTCTGTTTCATTTCTTTAAAACGACTCCCGACCCACCGGCATCACAGCCCAGGACCTGCTCACCGGCAGCCGTTTGGGCAAACAAGTGGCGTTCCACCGCGTGAGTGACTTTCTCCTGAGAAACAAAGCCTCTGTGTCAGGAATGAGACGTGCACGCAATTCAGATATTACACGTGCACACACACACGCACACACACACACACACACACACTCTGGTAGATCAGAGGATCTATATTTCTTGTAATTGAATCATCTCCAGGTTTTTAATCCCAGCGGAGACGAGTCAGCACGTACGCTCAAGGTCACTGATGGATGCACTCACACACACAGTCAGTGGACTGGAAGCACGTTGACGCCTGTCCGTCAGACACCTTCTTCTTCTGCACCGAGGAGCAGAAGAAGGTCCCGTGTGTTTGTGTGTTGAACTGCTTACGTGATTTGGAAAGCAAAGTATCGTCAGATATGGATGTTACCACACACACTGCATCTAGGAAGCACGTCTAGGTCTTGAGGAGCACTGCTTCGTGTCAGGAGCTACTTCCTTCAGTCAAATAGACTTCAGGGCGGGACTTGTTGTGATTGACAGGTCGATACCAGATGGTGTCTCTACGTCCTCCCACCCGGCGCAAAAAGGCCAAGACGGCAACGGCGGGAATTGCCGAACTCGAGGCTTGAAGGCGGCGGCCCACAAACCAACGGGGAGCCGTTGCCGTGACAACACACATTTCCCACATCCAGTCCACGCTTCTTATGCGCACAAACAAAAGTGTCAAGAAGGAGCTCCTTGTGAAGTGATTCCCTCCGTTATCCCAGTTGGGGAGGCGTTGGAGAGGAAGTGGGTCTGCTCCCTCTGGAAGCAGCTTCTCCAGACTCCAGGACGCCGCCGATGAAGCTTCTCAACTTCAAATCCCGTGCGCGGTTGCCTGACAGAACGAGGCGCAGTACTGACCCGAGCACAGGACCATATGCAGCGCATAGGCAGCGGGCTTCTCCTCCTCCGGATGTGGTTGGTTCACTTCCTGCCAAGCTGGGGACAGGAAGCTGGAGAAAGCTCCGTGGACCTCGGCGGCGCAGCCGTCCGGCCTGGAGGAGGGAAACCCGGCCTGGGTGATCGAATCGCTGCATACAACCAGTGGAATGGAAACATTGGATTTCTGGTTCAGTCTTTTAGTAGCTACGGTTAATGTCCAGGTCGGGGTCTCCGACACTGAAACAGATTGAACGGCAAACGAAGGGAGACTGATTAAGGAGGAGATCAGGGCAGACGTGAGGATAAAAGCAGGAATCAGAGGCAGCGTTTTCCTCCTTTTTTTCATCTTGTCTGCAATTGATTTTCAAGGTTCTTGGAAAAGACAAACTGTTACACTGACAAACTCCACCCTTATCAATTAATCTCCGCTCCGCTCTAACACGATTTGAACACCTGATGGTTAAACAATGATAACAAAGATTAGCTCCTTGCTTTGCGTCAGAACATGCGTCCCTCTGGACGTATGTTTGCAGCGTGCAAGGTTCTCCTGGAGGCATGCTGATAATCTCCTGCAGCTTTGCTGTGAGGCTCCAAAAAACATGCAAATCATAGCACATGTTTCATGCTTCAGCATATCGGGTCCTCGTGGAGAAGGTGAAAAAATAAAACAACCCCCTGATGCACTGATCATCCGGTGCAACGAGATGATCCAAGACACAAACCCCCAGCGGGCCGAGGTGTGAATTATCTTTCAAATGCACGACGGGCCTTTGAAGCTCTCCCGCCGACCTCCTCAACCTTTATTTGTCTTTTAATTGCTCCCAGAATGTATAAACCGACTCAAACTTCCCATCCTTTGCTGTTCTATCGTCCTAGTTCCACAAAATGTAAATTGTTGTACGGATGACCGCGATCGTGGGCCTGGACGCTGCGGGATGAGCCGGAGGAGCTGCTGGTCGCCCACATGGTCCGTCTGCGGCTCCGCGGCCTGAATTATTCATTCAGTGAAGTGGTTCTCATTACTGTTACAGTCTTTCTTACAACCTCACACAAGTATTGAATACTACTCCTCTGTGGGAACTCATTAATTCATCTATTTTTAACAGTATCGATCGGCAGCGGTGAAGCGAGCAGCCTCTGTGGCGGTGAAATCGGCGTCCTGAAGTAGACAAGTTGTCCAAAGTGCAGCGAGGACTACGGCTCAAATACTGGTTGCTGCTTGACAAAGTGTTTTAAATGAAATTTCAGGGATATTTATGTAATTAATCGCATATTTCTTTGCTATGGAGCAGCTTTTCACACCAATCTTACTTTTGCCGTTATATTTATATTCAATTTAAGTTGCCAGACTTGCAGTTGTGAAACGTTCCCATTTTACTGCATCTATTGAGGTATTTTTTTTTGCTATGACTCAACACTATGTTACGCAAGTGTTGTATTATTCACCCGAGCCAAAAATGTACCAGTGACACATGAATGTGTTTCATGTCCGTGTTGTGTCTTCTGGCAGCACGGGACACGATCCACTGGACAGCAGCAGTGAAGACCTAAAAAAAAGACAGAAGACAGCTAAGAATAGAGAGTGTTGTCACGCTCCCAGACACAAAGATGCTTCCCTGATAAGGCATATTTATTTGTATTGCACATTTTGTACCCGAGGGGAGACCAAAAGTGGATCTCACAAGCAGATAAAAGCACAATAAGCTCATTTCCCACCTCCTCTCGTGATGGACCTCAAGGGTCAATCCTGGGCCCGATGACGTTCCCAACACACACACTGCTCGCATTGTTAGAAGAAAACAGTTTGTTTCATTGTTACACAGATAATATAAAAGGAATCCTGTCTTGTCACTTTCTCCAGAAGAATGACGCTGCGATAATTAGATTTGCTTCATATATTTATATATTTATATTTATATATATATAAATATATTTATATATATTCATATATTTATATATATATAAATATATTTAGATATATATATATATATATATATCGATATATAAATATATTTATATTTATATATATATATTCATATATTTATATATATATATTTATATATATATATATATTTAGATATATATATATATATATATATATATATATATATATATATATATATATATATATCGATATATATTTGTGCATATTGCACACAGAATTGCATTTGGACAACATAGACACAAATCTATTTCACACACATGGACACACGGGGAGCCTACGGGGAGGATTTGTAAGCTGGTGGAGGTCTGAATCCATACTTGACGATAAGCCGTCAGTGTTTAATACGTCGGATTCGATCTTTACTGAATCAAACTGTTTCTTTTTAGAAACATTTTAACCACAGATGAAGGTATAAAAGCAACAGCAACACCTGTTTACTTATTTCATTCGTGTATCATTGTTCGCTGTTTCAACATTTATATTAAAATACGAGCTGTGGGAGATAACATTACGCAATTCCAGGCTGTGTTGCTGTTCAAATATTTGGAATAACGGTTGACATTTTCATGTCCAGTGATGTTTGTGTCAAGACTGAAAAAGAGAGCTGGAGTGAGACGTTTGAAGGACAGGACTTGGATTCGGGGTCCTCGGATTGGAGTCTTTTGTTTTGAGGAATGTTTCAGGGGACACAACGTCAGGTAAGAAGACCTCCGTAAAAGCTGTGAATTAAAAAGAAAGGACATTTGTCGCGGTGAAAGACGTCTTGAGGTATGAAGCTAATGAAGCAGTCCACGAACATCTGATATGTGTCTAAAGATAATCACAATCCCTCCTCGCCGTGGTGAAGGGTGGCTCTGAGCGGAGGCTCATGATGAGCTGAGCTTCGACGGGCCGCGTGTTGAAGCGTCTCTTTCACCGCTGCCATTACCGTCCATATGAAAACGGTTGAATTGTGTTTTTTTCTCTCAATTGCTTTGCTGGGAGAAAACATCTCAAAACCTCTTTCCTTGGTGAATACGGGATGAGCCGAAGGTGAAGAAGCTCAGATTAAAAGGTCCACGTATGACAGAAAGAAGTCAGTATCAAACATATTTTGTCTTCCTCTGGTTGAAATCTTCATCTCAGTGTGAAAGTTCAATGAAAACATTTTCCACTTGACAAGCTTTTTTCCGAAAGTCTGCCTTCGGGCCGGAGTCGTTTCTCAGTTCCGCTCAGCCCGAAGGCGAAGCGACCGAGGACGTCTCCTCGTTTACGACCTCCCTCCCACGCGTCGGTCACATGGTGACGAGTGAGCAGAATCCCTTCAGCTCCAGAAAGAGCTTATTCATGAAACGTTTACTAAAAAACATCATTTTCTAAATAAAATACATTGACATTTTAGAAGAATTCTTTGAAGTGCGGGAAGGCCAGTTGGGCCGGAAATCATTTTTCTTTTTTCAAACACGCTCTACCAACATTGTCCATTTATGGTAAAGTTACTATTGATTTATAAAAAGAAAAGTTAGAATATTGGTTCCAATTTTCATCTTCATCTAAAATTGCAAAATTTCAAATAAAATAATGAAACAAAAATATAGAGGACAATGTATTAACAGTTTACATATGACGTGATTATAAATAACAAGCAGATATGTGACCCTGAAGCAGATGACATGCGTCAACACTGAACAAGATCAACACGCATGTAGGCGACAGCACGTTAACGCTTGCACACGCGATGAACAAGCCCTCAAGGTTTATGTTTCTATGTTTCATACGTGATATTCGTGCATATGTGTGATGGCAGATCATTCCACCAGTGAAGGCGGAGGGTCTCCCTCCGGCCCGACCCATTCGTTCTGTCACACGCACCTCGACCCGTCACTGACCTCCATTCTGCAAACACTGTTTGGGGGGGAAAGTGGCCGAGTTGAGCAACGAGCTCCTTCACTGACTCAATCAGATGATAGTTTATTGACTCTGGAAGGTTCCATTTAATATAACGGAGTCTTTCTCCGAATAACAATTCACATATTTAACAAACACACGTTGGAGGAACTCAGACGTGACGTACTAGACATGCAAAGGCATGACCGTTATCTTTTTTTACTTTGCACACAGCTGAACAGCTCATTGAAGAGAGATTATCATGAATCTCTCCCACTGCTTTGTAGTCGGCCGTCTAATTTGTGCCTTTCAGGTGTGTTTGCCCCTCGTGGCTCCATCCGTCTCACTCGGAGGCCTCCAGCAAACAGGCTGTCACGAGGTCGGACAAAGGCCCCGCGCTGGTACGGTGGCGGCTGATGGATCGCTTCAGCTTCAATACGCATGTGACAAACACAGTTTGTTTGTTGGATAGACTAGAGTGTGCAGGAATACGAGGTTTGTCCCTGATGGGTGTTGATCTTTGTCCTCCCTATAAAACAAAGAACACTCATTTGTGTTAATGTGTATCTTTTACTGGTTGTTTTAAGAGCCGTAGTATTATGATACTTAGTATTACGATACTTTATTATTATACTTTGTATTATGATACTTTGTATTATGATACTTTGTATTACGATACTTTGTATTATGATACTTAGTATTACGATACTTAGTATTATGATACTTTGTATTATGATACTTTGTATTACGATACTTTGTATTACAAGGAGTTATTACGTATTAAAAGTACTTTGTATTTTATGATACTTTGTATTAAACAGGAAACTCTGTTTTGTGAAACGTTGACAAATGATACTTTGTATTACAACTATTTGAACTATTGTCAATAATATGGTACTGCTGGTTTCATTGACCTATGACCTTTGTGGATTTTGAATCCTTGCATTCTGTGTAGTGACCAGCAGGGGGTGACTCCTCTGCTCCCATAGACGTATGATGACTCTACTTCTCTGTAGTGACCAGCAGGGGCGACTATAGACGTACTTTGAATTTCTGCTCCCATAGACGTCTTGAGGAAATGACTCTACTTCTCTGTAGTGACCACAGCAGGGGGCGCTTGTTTTTGCTCCCATAGACGTCTGAGGAAATGACTACTTCTCTGTAGTGACCAGCAGGGGGCGTTCTGCTCCCATAGACGTCTATTAAAAGTCGTTTTAGTCCAGGGGGAATCTGCTTAGACGTCTATGAAAATGACTCTACTTTTGTAGTGACCAGCAGTTGGCGACTCCTCTGTAGGAAGACGTCTAGAGGAAAATGACTCTGTTTTGTGAAACGTTGACAAGACGTCTGAAAAATGACCTACTTCTCTGTAGTGAAGCACGACTTGTTTTACTGAACCGTTAAAATGAACTAGTGACCAGCAGGGCGACTGTCAATAGACGTCTATGGTACTGACTGGTTTCATTGACCAGCAGGGGGCGACTCCTCTGCTCCCATGACGCTCCAAAATGACTCACTGAGTGACCAGCAGGGGGCAACCTGGAAAGACGTCTAAGGAAATGACTCTATTTCTTACCAGCAGGCGATTCTGCTCCCATAGACGTGACCAGCTCTGTAGTGACCAGCAGGCTCCTCTGCTCCCATAGACGTCTATGAGGAAATGACTCTACTTCTCTCTTGATTTATTCCCTCAGTAAACATTGTAAACATGAGTTTATGGTCTCTCTAAATTCAAATCTTATATCCAGTCTTTGCCGAGTGCACACCGCACTAAACAGGCGTTACAAAAATAACAATGATAAATTATGAAATAAAAAACTCGTTATGTTTTTCTTGTGCAGCGTCCTCATACGTGTGACATATCGTCCGTAGCGCATGAGGACATTGATCTTCGGCTGCTCGTACTGACTCTCACGAGTCTTTGACGTGTCTGAAGATGGTCGACGGTGGAGACGCTGAACTCACGGCGAGGCCGTGTTATTTTCTTGCCGCGTTCCCTTGAGTCGCACGATGCAGCAGCCGGTTCGAGGAGGATCACTGTGACGCCGTGTTTGTGATGAACCCGGATCACGAGGAATCACAGATCTCATCCGGCAGAACTCGCTCAGAAACGCTGGAGGAAGTGGCTGAAGAGGATGTCTTGTTGTTTATCGGCTTCGGATCAACTGGTGTAAAAATGGATGTGTTGATCATTTTCCTTTCCTGCACCCGCAGTCATTTTCCATTATGAGGTGCCGTCATGAGTTTGGAGAACGCGAGTCCTTCATTAACCCGGGAAGAGAGCCGCCTACGCAAGGAATGAGGTTGCAACACAAAAGCTGGCCCTTTCAAACGAGAGTCGCACAAAGCGAGGCCGCTCGAATGATTAACTTTCTGTTGAGGTAAAAAAATGAAAAGAAACATCTTGGTGGGCTCAAGTGTGTGTTTTGTAAAGTTCCATATGCGTAGGTTCCCTTCATGTGCTTCAAATCCCTGCAAAAGAACATCAAACACTTCAGACTCTCGGTACCACGTTGGTGAACTCGGATCAAACCAATCGCGCTCGACGCCGGGAAGAGAATCCGTGTGTCTGTTGTCGAGCGTATCGCAGAATAAAATGACATGTTTAAAACGATCAGATCATGTGCTGATTTACAGCTTTTACGACTCGTGGTGCTTTGAGCTACGTGACAGCACGCTAAAGGCTGCTCACGACTATGGCAATGCTAACAAGCTAATGCACAGAGAATACTAACCACCTTAGCTTAGCATGCCAACAGCTGATTAGCAAGAAACACCAGGTACGGCTGAGGCCTTTGGTTGTATTAGACTACATGTATCTTTATGTTCGGAGCTGTAATGCTATTTTGACCTGAGGTGATCATTACCAGAGATATGAATGCATGAATGCACGGCGATCAGTTGTTGAGATCTTGTGACACATTGAAGCAATGATCCATTTAGTATATTTAAAGTTACAGTGAGGAACTTTGATCTGGTCCGGAACCAGTCTCAATTAGTTAGTTTAGTCCTGATCCTCTATAGACCTCCACCAGCAAACAAGACCATCAGAGAGAAGATGTTCTATTTCTATAGTTCTTCTTAATGAAACCAGATGACATCATGCAGGTCCACCAGAACCTCCTTCAGCTCAGACTCTAGCAGAGACCAGTCCTCGGTCAACAGACCCACGTTCCTCCAGCAGAGACTAGTCCAAAGTGAATAGACCCAGGTCCTCCAGCAGAGACCAGTCCACCGTGAACAGATCTAGGTCCTCCAGCAGAGACCAGTCCATTGTGGACAGACCTAGGTCCTCCAGCAGAGACCAGTCCATTGTGGACAGACCTAGGTCCTCCAGTCAGCAGAGACTGGTCTGCTCCAGGTCTGACCAAGGTGGTGGACAGACCTGTCCAGGTCCCTCCAGCAGAGACCAGTCCTCCGTGGACAGACCCAGGTCCTCCAGCAGAGACCAGTCCATTGTGGACAGAACAAGGTCCTCCAGCAGAGACCTGTCCACCGTGGACAGACCTAGGTCCTCCAGCAGAGACCAGTCAATTGTGGACAGAACCAGGTCCTCCAGCAGAGACCTGTCCACCGTGGACAGACCTAGGTCCTCCAGCAGAGACCAGTCAATTGTGGACAGACCCAGGTCCTCAGACCTAGCAGAGAGACCAGTCCTCCATGGACAGACCCAGGTCCTCCAGCAGAGAGACCAGTCCAGCAGAGACCAGTCCTCCGTGGACAGACCCAGGTCCTCCAGCAGAGACCTGTCCACCGTGGACAGACCTAGGTCCTCCAGCAGAGACCAGTCAATTGTGGACAGACCCAGGTCCTCCAGCAGAGACCAGTCCTCCATGGACAGACCCAGGTCCTCCAGTAGAGACCTGTCCACCGTGGACAGACCTAGGTCCTCCAGCAGAGACCAGTCCATTGTGGACAGACCTAGGTCCTCCAGCAGAGACCAGTCAATTGTGGACAGACCCAGGTCCTCCAGCAGAGACCAGGTCCTCCAGCAGAGACCAGTCAATTGTGGACAGACCCAGGTCCTCCAGCAGAGACCAGTCCACCGTGGACAGACCCAGGTCCTCCAGCAGGGCAGACTGGGAGAGCCTGCTGCAGTAGAATGAGAGGGTTTCTAGGACCCTGGTAATCGGAGACACTACCACTTTAGTTCACTAGCTTCCAATAGCTCTAAAATATTTCTCTGAATAAGTGAAGACTTTGTTCTCTCGTTGGCGCCGAGTGACAAATGTTATTCTCTGGACAGCGTCGATACCTTCAAGAAGCCTCCATGGAAGTCAGTGCAAATGTCATATTTCAGTCTGTATAAACCTCCTGCACCACGCAGCCGCCCCGCAGTGGGATGTGGGCTTTCATGGTCCACTTTATGCCTCACAGAGACCACGCGCACAACTTCCACTGCTTTCAGGGGCAAATGTAGCTCATCGTATTTTACAAGCACCAAACAAAATGTGTAGAAGATGTGTTTTAAAGTGGGTAGAACAAAAACCGATGCAAGAGACATGACGGTTGTTTTTAGCGCCCTAGAGGCTTCATTTAAAGACAATTCATATGAGTCAGCCATAATGATTTCAGTGAAGAGCGTAGTTTTCAAATAAATGAAAAAGTCTGCAGGGAGATAAATAAAGAAATACTTGATTCATCCTGAAATAATTTGCTCTCACAACAAAAGTGTCCAAAGTAGTTAATGATCATCCAGAGGAGTGTTGGAGGGCGGATCCTACCTGGACTCAGGTAACTCACACCACGTGGTCTCATTGCTGCCTGTCCTTATGTTCACCTTTATGTTTTATATTTATGTGTAAACAACAAAGAAAAACTCAAAGAGGCTAAGCTCCTGGCGCTTTGATTGACACCTTGTTCCAGGTGGGCGGGGTCGACTCCGCCTTCGGAACCAGCGAAGTCCCGCCTCGCAGTGCGCGTCTCTTCCCGGGACCCGAGAGCCTTTAAAGCGAAGAACAACCGGCACGCGTCCGCTCAGTCGCACGCACGCACGCACGCACGCACGCAGCCTGAAGTCAGCGCCATGCATTGAGCGCTGCGCACGCGCCTCACGCACGCACACGCAGACAGACAGACAGACAGACAGACAGACAGAGAGAGGGACAGATCGCCGCGGGGCTTCCTTCACTTCCAAGCCGCGCGCGTCTCGTCGGGCGTGCGGGCGGAGACGCGCGGCCATGGCCGGGGACGGGTCCGACCAGCGGGCGCTGCAGTATGAACAAACTCTGGTAAGTTCCGCTGAACTTCGCCCGCCGGTCACGCTGCTGCGTGGAGTTAAAGACGAACGCCAGACTCCGTTGATAAATCCGTCAATTTAACTCTCCCCCCTCTGGCGGTCAAAAGTGGTGCTTTAATTCGAATGAAAGGCGCGTCGGTGACGTGCGGACACGCCGAATGAAGCGGTGTCCTGCTTGGAGTGTGTGGGCTGTCTGTCCCCAACCGGGGGGGACGGTATGTTGGCAGCATTGAAACAAAGTTCACCCCCCCCTGTGGACTCTCACGTGAAAGTGACCGAGGTTCGTGGTGCCGCTCACGTGTCTTTAGTCCCTAGTTGCCCCACTTCATGTGGTTACGTGGGGACATAAGTGAGGACACTGTCTCCAATGTGTCCATCACCTCAACAGAGACCTGTTGAGGAAGGGATTCTGGAGACTCCTCAGGCAGATTCGGTCTCGTTATTCCAACATCTGGATGTTGACAAAACTCCAGCACAGCACGTTTTATTGAAAAATGAATTCATGCCTTTTTCTGTTGGTAAAAATGGTGCTGATGAATTCTGCAGGAACATTTTTAATAAATGTGTTTTATGTTTGAGGACAAATGTCTATTTTCCTGAAATATTGTGCCTTTTCCCGGGCGACGTTTTTAGAAGTCGATATTTGGGGGGAGACGGCCTTTTGGGTGACGCTGGTTGCTCGGCACGTAAAGCGAATCCACGAGAAGCACCGCGTCCCCGTGACGAGATCTGCCTATTTGTCCAAAAAGCTCCCTTCGCTCGCACATAACCGTTTTTTTGAACGGGAAGCTGCTTGTATAACTCCAGTTTGTCCCCATAACGGTGCATCGGCCCTCTGGGTGCACGTGGGCTGCACTGGCGTCCCCCGACAATGGATCAATTCATTGTTGCTGTGCAGCTGAGGGAGGGCTGCTGAGCACGGTGCACACGCGTGCATCATTCGTCGTGTGGTCGTCGAGCGGATGCTCTGCAGGCTCGACTTTTCTTTCTTTTTGAAGCTTTATAACTTTTAGTGAGGGAGGGGGGGGGTCATGCAGCTTTTAGAAGATGTACCAGAGGAGTGAATGGTTTCCGTGCAGCAGGGGGCTCCCAAACATCTTCATGTCCCACGCCCCTCGATGTCGGGGACAGATTTGTCCCTGCGATGTCCCTAAACGGTTTCCATTAAGACGTCTGATTCTTGTATAACCGGTAGAGTGAATTTCGAATGAGATGATTGACCGGATTGGACGTTTCGCCCCCTTCCAGAGGACCCCCGTAGGGTTCCTACACCCCAGTGGTTTGTGTCACTTTAGTGTGGTTGAAGTTTTATAGGCCATCTGGACCATTCAGAGGCTTTAAATCCAGAGGACACCCGACTGTAACGCTTCTTTGGGCCTCTGTTTGGTCTCTCTCTCTCTCTCTCTCTCTCTCTCTCTCTCTCTCTCTCTCTCTCTCTCTCTCTCTCTCTCTCTCTCTCGCTGTGTGTGTTGTTAATCTGTGTGTTTGTGCGAGAGATTACACAACGCGCGACCCGCTGGCTCGGCGCTGGACGCCGCGTCGCCCCGCGGCTCTCTGGGAAGAAACGTGCAGCGGCGATAACAACGCACACACACACACACACACACACACACACACACACACCGCTCTCTTCTCGCGTTGCCGGGCGCCCACATGGCTGCTACACGCACGACGCCGTGGAAGCGTTCGAGTGGACTTAAAATAAAAATAGCCGCAGTGTGAGAACCCCCTCCCTCTCCTCCCCCCCACACACACCTTTCAACGAGCTCCCCCCCGTCCATCTCCTCGCCGTGGGCTGTAGTAACATGGTGTCTTTGTGTGATGTTGGCAGTCACGGTGGTTGTGTGGGTTTTGTTGTGGGCAGCGGATGCTCAAAGAGGCCAGTGTAGCCTGAGGGGGCAGGGGGGACGGGGGCAGAAATGTTAGCGGGGCCCAGCAGGAGGGAGGAGAAACCCGCCTGAAGACGTCGTCTGTTCACGTCAGTCTGCACGAAGAGGACGTTGGGACACTTTGTGACGAGCCTGAAGGTCCAGACGACGACACGAGGCCTTTGAGGGTTAAAGACCAACCAAAGAAGCAAAGGGGGTTCGAGGGGGTTTGAGGCAGCGGTCCGCTGTGCTCCTGTGCTCGAGCTCTCCAACATTATCCCCCAAAACATCTCAAACTTCTCATGAGGCTTTGCACAGTTTGGGTATTTTTTTTTTAAGCCACTTATAGAAGCTCAGATACGAGCAAACAGTCGTGACTTGTGGTCGGCCTTGAAGCTCTGCTGAGGGGGGCAGGAGGGCAGGAGGGGTCACAGCAGCTCACAGATCATTCAGCTATGAATCATAACTCGTGCACGGCTGTGTGTGTGTGTGTGTGTGTGTGTGTGTGTGCGCTGACTCTGGGTACTTTGTAACCTGTGAGGTGATTAGTTTCCTTTGGCCTTGGACGTTTGTTGTCTCCGTTCGTAGTGGAAATTTCCCCTTTTTTTCTTTTAAGAAAAAAAAAAAATGGACTTGGACTCAAGTCTTTTATTTATTCGTTATTCCTGCGGCGGGTCAGCGGCTCCTTGACCTCGGCTTTCTTCGCGCAGAAAGGAGCGCTTGCATAACGTCTCTCTTTCTTCAGATAAGCGTCAAAGAGCTTCTGGCACTAGCGATCAACCTTTGCTTCTCCTTTAACCAAATGACAAATCCACCTGTGATTCCCCGGCCGGCATCGAGCGGACGGGTCCCGACCCGAGCGTGTCTTCCATTGCTCCTCTAGAAGGGACGACCCGCGGACTCCAATGTGCAGTTTGTCTGACTTTTCTCCTCCCGAGAGGCGTCGATCGCACGCCGCTGTGGATCCGACCGGTCAGGTTCTGGACCGCCGAGGCCAGAATAGAAGGAGCCGTTGTGGCCCGTCTGCATCCACAGCGGCAGCCACAGGTTAGAATCCTTCCCTCCTTCCCTCCTTCCTTCAACCTCTCCTTTCCAAGCAGTCAGATGGTGACGGACACTTTTCTCACGTTCAGCCTTGGCGAGGTCAGTGGGTCCTTCAGGGGCGGCGACAAGCCCGCAAGGTCGGCGTTGACACATCAGCGGATGTTCAGTTGACTACCGTGCGTGCGTGCGTGCGCTCTGAGGCCCTTTGATAAAGGCGATCTTGTTGATGCATAAACTGCGTGACACGAAGGCGAGGACGGAGACGAGGACGGAGACCAGCTGTAACGTTCGGGGCGCTTTTTTGTGTGTAGAAAGCTCAGTTATCATAAAGTGGGCGGGGCCTAGGGCAGCAAAAACTCAACGTTTCGTCATATTTAATCGCCTTTTTTTTCTTATTGGCACCACTATTGTCTGTGCAAAGAGGCTTTTTGCATCTGGATAAAGAATATCTGGAGAATTAAATAAATTCTTGTTGACATGTTGATCTATTTTATTTCTATTAACACTGGGAGGTCCGCTCTAAATATCTATATCCATATATGTACATATCTCTATATATATGTATCTATATGTAGATATATTGCCTTCACAAACCTATTCAGACTGTGTCCTAATGTTGAGGGGATCCTTCCGTTCCACAACAACCGACCACAAGCGCGGCGGCGCCGTGCGTGCTGTGGGGTAAACGTTTGATGGCGGCGCGGTGTAGGATTACCGCGTGTACACAACACACGGAGGGAACATCGGAAACCGTCAGAACGCAACGTGCTCCGTGAGCTTTGGATGAAAAGAAAACACAAAGATTACAGGACAAATATCAATGTTGTGTTTTTATTAACACTCGTCAGCGCTGTGTTAGCGTAGGCCGCTAACTGGCTAACGGCTGCCTTCCCGCGGGCGTAGATCGCTGTTAAAGGGACACACGGGGTCACAAAGGGTCTCTGAGGGTCATCCGGCCTCAGGGCATTTACGTCCCAAAGAAATGGTCTTTTAATGCAAGGTGTAATGGAGGTATCAAGTCCTACAAGCCAGCAGAAACATGCTGATGTCGATACGGAAATGAGCGGTTGGTAATTCATCTCTGCCACAAACATTGTTTATTCTCTAAATGCCTCCAATTAATTAAGTAAACCATTTTAAATTATTTTTAGTTTGTGTGCATGTTGCATCAGAGGAAGACATTTGTGTGTGTGTGTGTGTGTGTGTGTGTGTGTGTGTGTGACATGATGGCACACACACACACACACACCGATCGTTCTCTAATAAGTCTGCTCAAGCCTCAGCAAGTTTTCACCCGTCCTTCCCTGGAGAGCGAGGAACCCCCCGTGGAGTTCCTCTGTGGGGGATGAACGGTTCTGGTGCATCAGCTACATGAGTGCTGTGACACACACACACACACACACACACACACACTGTCTCCTTATGCACCTTCATAAAGTGTCTTTTTTTTTTTGCGTCCATCATTCAGACTCATGGAGTGAGAGCAGTGTGACCTTTGACCCCTTAATCACCTCTGCTGAGGATGCGGTTGTTGTGTTGAATGCGAGACACACACACACACACACACACACTGATATGCGCGTGGACGTTGGTCCGTTTGATAATACAAATTAACATCTTGGCGTTTGAGTTTCACACAGAGGTTAACAACACACACACACACACACACACACACACACAAATACTCACACACACACACACACAGCACTGAAAGACTTGCTGTGTGTGTGTGTGTGTGTGTGTGTGTGCTGGCTGGTGTTGACATGCGCAGTACCTGCTTCTTAACGCATTGTACACCTTTTTCACTAGATGTTCCTTTAAGACACTTTATTTTTATGAGCCGGGAAACTGCAAATAGACAAAAGCTCAGTTTAATGTTTAATGTGTGAAACCAGAAGAAGTCAAACATTCACTTCCTGGATTCCCTGAAGCTCGATTAGAAGTTTGATTTGCATAATTTGTGTGTGTGTGTGTGTGTGTGTGTGTGTCACCCACTTGCTTCCAAGACAGATGGGCACCATTAGCCTTGATCACATACAGATTTGGGGTGGGGGGTGCAGGGGGCGTGTCAAGGACATGTATAAGCCCTTATCTCACGTAACCATGGCGATAGCACCGTGACGAGCTCTTGACTGTAAACACGCTTAAAAGCTCTGTTCTGTCTCAGACTTTTATTAAGGACTGAGTTTGGGGGCCGGGCGGGGGTCTGTTTATCACTGGTGTGCGATGTGTGTCTGTGTGGACGTTGACCTTCAGCAGGCAATAAGAGAAGCGTCTTTAGCGCAACATCCCCTTGAGTCAGAAGAAGACCTCCTGCTGAGGAGATGGTCCAGTGCCTCCTTTTACTTCCTCCTGTTCCACCACTCAGATTAAGGTTTGAGACGTGATGGTAGAAAATGGAAAAGATGATCTATAAATTAAACTACATGAAGTATTTCACCATCTTCCCCAAAAACAAAAGCCACTCAGGACGAGGACGTAGGAAATGAGAGTACTTAGTGACCCACAATCCGTTCCTAAACCCGACCAGGGGGGCTTTAGCTCGGACCGCTGGGAGTTCGCCCCCCCATCCGAATCACAGCGCGGGTGCCAGATTAATAAATGGAGATTAGATGGCATGATGCGCTAAAGACGGCGCTCTTATTGCCTCAGTGTAGCGATGTGAAACACACACACACACACACACACACACTGACGCACACCTCACTGATCGGCTGGTTTAATCTCATTTTGGATCATTGGATCTCATTTCCACACAGTTGGCTAAATGCTGCCTTTGTCCCGCGGTAGATTGAACTAATCAGATCTCGCGTGACGAGGACGTCGATCCCTGAAGAGCTTCTTCTCACCACGTTCAGCTCTTTGTAGGAGCTTCTGTTACAGGAACACTGATGTATTTCTTTATGGAAAGTCATGTTTTCATGAAGGAAGATCTTCTTCCTCTCGTCGTCGTCCTCCTGCTTCTTCTCGTCGTCGTCCTCCTGCTTCTTCTCGCCGTCGTCCTCCTGCTTCCTCTCGTCTTCCTCCTCGCCGGCGCCGTCCTCCCCGCGTCTTCCCTGCTTCTTCTCTCGTCGGGGCGCTTCTTCTCGTCGGGGTCGTCCTCCTGCTTCTTCTCGTCGTCCCATCATTCCTCTCAATGTAATACTTCATTTCCCCCGTCCGCTTGTCCTTTACCCCTTGATTCCTTCTCCTTCCTCCTCTTCCCTTAATGATGTTGTTACTGTGCTTCTTCCTCTGCTTCATTCCAACATTGTTGATTAACATGCGCTTATTATTTAATCACACAATGATCAGCTGCATAAACAGCAGCGCATTAAAATGCCATTAGAGGAATTAAAACATCGACCTGGAGGATATTCACGCTTTATCACACGGGAACGCACACATTTACACGTGTGTGTGTGTGTGTGTGTGTGTGTGTGTGTGTGTGTGTGTGTCACCTGGCTTTGTATCGGCCTTCTCTCATGAGCTCTTTTCTTCTTTGTCTCTCTCACACACTGAGGTCTGTTGATGTTATGTCTCATATTTCTCTCTCTGCATAATGTGTTCTCATGCTCTCTCCACCTCCTCAAACCAGCGTCTGTCTGTCTCCGTCTTTGTCTCCGTCCCTCTGTTCCGTGTGTTTGTCTTACAGTCGTTGTCTCCCGTCACTTTCTCAGGCCGATTTATTGTCACAGCTGTGTTTCTTCAGTTAGACGTCAGCGCTGGGATCGCTGGACAGTGTGTCCCCGGTGTGTGTCTGTGTGTGTCCCCCCGTGTGTGTGTGTGTGTGTGTCCCCGGCGTGTGTGTGTGTGTGTGTCCCCGGTGCGGGGCAGTGCCATGGCGGTGCCTTCCCACGTCCGACGGAGCACGTGTGGGGGACAGAAGGGGAAGGAGGGAGAGCGACGGTCACACTGGGAGTCATTGTGCAGCAAATCCACTTTCTCCCTCCGGAAAAAGGCCCCTCCGAAGACGGGGGGTTCGAACCCGGGCGCCGTCTCGCCGCGGCTCAGGGGGCTCGGGCCTCTAGTCACGGGGTGGGCCGGTGCGATGGGATCGGCTCCGTGAGACCGCCAATTTCTGCGTAATCAATCTGCTCCTTTATGACGTTCATTACTTGGAAATCTGTGTAACGCCGCCGATGGAATCCTGCAGCGACACGCTCTGCGGATTTAATTTTTCATGAAACCGTTGATTCACTCTTAACTCTCCGTTTTGTTCTCCACCTCCTTGAGGAGCGAACTGTATCTCGCTGGGCGCTGCTAAAGCTAATGCTGCTACGTGACGCTGCACGGGTGTCTGTGTACGCTCGACAGGCACCTTTTAATACGGGAAGACGTTGCCATAGTAACATCACAGTAAGCTCCGCCCCCTGCTTTATCCATTTAGTGACTCTAAATTATAAATTTACTAAACGAACATCATGCTGTGTTGAAGAAGACTTGAAACTAGAGACTGAGACCATAAACTCTTGTTTACAATGTTTACTGAGGGAATAAATCAAGAGAGAAGTAGAGTCATTTCCTCATAGACGTCTATGGGAGCAGAGGAGTCGCCCCCTGCTGGTCACTACAGAGAAGTAGAGTCATTTCCTCATAGACGTCTATGGGAGCAGAGGAGTCGCCCCCTGCTGGTCACTGCACAGAAGTAGAGTCATTTCCTCATAGACGTCTATGGGAGCAGAGGAGTCGCCCCCTGCTGGTCACTGCAGAGAAGTAGTCATTTCCTCGTGAGACGTCTATGGGAGCAGAGGAGTCGCCCCTGCTGGTCACTACAGAGAAGTAGAGTCATTTCCTCATAGACGTCTATGGGAGCAGAGGAGTCGCCCCCTGCTGGTCACTACACAGAAGTAGAGTCATTTCCTCATAGACGTCTATGGGAGCAGAGGAGTCGCCCCCTGCTGGTCACTGCAGAGAAGTAGTCATTTCCTCATAGACGTCTATGGGAGCAGAGGAGTCGCCCCCTGCTGGTCACTACAGAGAAGTAGAGTCATTTCCTCATAGACGTCTATGGGAGCAGAGGAGTCGCCCCCTGCTGGTCACTACAGAGAAGTAGAGTCATTTCCTCATAGACGTCTATGGGAGCAGAGGAGTCGCCCCTGCTGGTCACTACAGAGAAGTGGTCATTTCTCATAGAGAATGGGAGCAGAGGAGTCGCCCCCTTGGTCACTACAGAGAAGTACAGTCATTTCCTCATAGGAGCAGAGGGAGCAAAGGAGTCGCCCCCTGCTGGTCACTACAGAGAAGTAGTCATTTCCTCATAGACGTCTATGGGAGCAGAGGAGTCGCCCCCTGCTGGTCACTGCACAGAACGCAGCTTTACTTCAAGAAGAGTGAAGCGTTTGGAAGATCTCTGCCAGCAGACCTGAATGTGCCTGATTAAATGGGTTTTACACACACACACACACACACACACACACACACACACACACTCCCACAGGTGAAGATCCAAGCGTTTCTTTGGTCTTTCTTCCGAAACGTGGCACTAATACCAATGTGCAGCTGCCAGCTCGCCATCGGAGCTGATTAGTGGAGCGAGAGGGAGGGAGAGCGGGGGAGAGAGAGGTTCATGCTATCGCTGCGGCGCGGCATCAGTGCTCTTCTGTCTGCACGCAGTCGATACCGAGACGAGGACGTCATCAGGCCGCAGTTTTGTCCCTCTGGACGAGCGATGGCGTTAAAATGCCTTCAGACAGGTGTGATCGTTCATCACTCTGTTGTTCTCGCTCCAGATTCCACAGTTCACATCCAAATTCAGCTCGCGTCGTGGGAGGAATTCTGTACATCGTGCCCCCCCCCCCACCCTCCCCCCTTTCACCCATTAACCGCTCGCCTCGTATTTTTCGGTTGTCCGTCCGTCCTTCCTTCCTTTCTTCCGAGTGTTTGTCGGTGCAAGAGAGGCCCGGAGGGGTTGGCATGGCAGCCTGGCATAAGCACACAAGACCCCCTATTGCCCCCCCCCCCCCTCAGCAGTGCCCCGCAGGCCCATTGGGAAACCTTTTATTTACTGTACATCGCCCCACAGCTTTGCTCCTTTCAGGCCTCCTTCAGTGCTCCTCTTTTCCTGTGCCGTCCACTTCTCAGGCTGAATCGATGTTGATCCAACGTTAAGTGGAGGAGGAGGAGGAGGAACGAGGAGGAAAGAAGCTTGTTGGTTCAATAAGGCGCATTTATTCAGCGACTCGCTCTGACACGGAGGGACATTTTAAAGGGAAGCTTCTCTTCCTGACGTGGTTCCGTCGCGTGTTGTAGTGCAGCTTCACGTCGCACGACGCACCGGTTACGCGTCTTAACCTCATCCTTCATTTTCTTACATGAAGTCTCCTGCGATGTTTGCAAGTTGGAGCTAAAACGTCCCTCTTAGCAGATGAAGACTCCCCCTAAAAAACACGCCCGTCATTCAAAATAAGACTAAAGTGGTGCAGTGTTGGATGAGTTCCTGCTCTCTGATTAACCGCACTGATTCTTTACTGGACTCCTCGTCCCTACACACACACACACACACACACACATGCATAGCAGGAAGAGGTGTGTGTCCATACCTGTCCAACCTGTTACTGGACGGATTAATGTTATAAAAGGAACACACACACACGCACGGCTTTCACTGGTTTCTGTGCAGTTGGCAGGGAACCACACACAATAACGCACAATGAAACAGACACACACACTGATACAGTCTCCTGTGCCTCCCCAGTGACCCCACATTACTGTGTCAAAGTTGTGTCTTTGTTTGGTCTGAAGAAATGGCAGCATTAGTGTGTAACTACCGGCTTCCCCCCCAGCAGCTGTTTTTATATTCATCAATCAATCGAAAGCGCGTGAAGCGGGATTCGTTGGGTCGGGGGCCAGCGGGCGGCTGTTTGCCACGGCAACGTTTTGAGTGACATTCATGGCGGCGGCGTTGCTAGGAGACGCGCTGCATAAACCCCCCTTTGGATCTCACCTGTTGTTCGAGACATCTGAGGTGTTTTCATCTCGCCTCACAAATCAGAAACGGGACGAACCGGCGGGAACAAGCGCTAAACACACTACCGGAATGTGTCTCCCCGCCCCCGCCCCCCGGCTTTCCTCTCTTGCCCCCACCCTCGCCCTCACCCCTTCCCCCCATCTGGAAAAAAGTCATCATCTGCTTCCCCGGTTCAGTTAAGCCGTGTGTTCCAGACGGAGGTCTCCGGCAGCAACCGAAGGACGCAGCCCACCCCCCCTGAACCGTGTTCAGGCTGACGTCCCGGACCCTCCGTTTTGATTGACGGTTGTTCAATTAAAAGTCCTGTACCGACGCCAGTCGACCCGCTGCCAACGTTGACCCCAATGACCCTGACCGGGCGCCAGTGAACTAGTGAGATTTGCGTGTGTGCGCTCCCCGACGCGCTCTGACTCCGGAGGTCTGCGATGGGAGCGGAAGCGGCGGCGTGCTGTGTAAACACCAGCATGAGGGCGCTCGGGTGCACGAGACAAAAGCACCTTTTTGTTGTCGCATCTAGATCGTCTGCTGCAAGGTCGCCCTGAACGCCTGTTTATGCGATTTCTCTGCTATTATTGGACTTTGTCTTAGTTCTGAGGTCCAGGTGAGCGTCGGACACAGAAAGTATTTACTCTGAATACATAAAACCTTCTAAGTTCAAATCCTTGTTCTCATTCACGATATCATGTGGCGTCTGTTTTAGTTCCATTAAATACATTTTATGAAGTCACAGTTTCCAAACTCCTGCCATAAAATAATAAAAAAGAAATTGTGCGTGTTTAGCAAATTTATTATATTCTACACACCTTGTTCACAATGATTTATGTTGACAGTCCGGATGGGTGTGTGTGTGTGTGTGTGTGTGTGTGTGTGTGTGTGTGTGTGTGTGTGTGTGTGTGTGTGTGTGTGTGTGTGTGTGTGTGTGTGTGTGTGTGTGTGTGTGTGTGTGTGTGTGTGTGGGGACAAAGATCAAGGGTCTCTGTTGAGATAATGAGCCGTAACTATTGACCTTGTGGAGTGTTGTGGAATCTCAGGAATCTTTTCTTTTGTTTTGAATCTTTATTGTGCGCCACTGAATCACTAAACGAAATGATACAGGACAAAGTGTTGTGGAATGTCGCATTTGTTATTCATTACTGTGGCGTCACTTAAGTGCAGCTAATAAAGTGCAAAGGTGTTATTCCTCTTACATAATGAAGTACTCATTTATATGATGAGCAGGCGGCAACTTTATGCGTCTGAGTTAAAGCTGCGTTCTGTGTGGTGACCAGCAGGGGGCGACTCCTCTGCTCCCATAGACGTCTATGAGGAAATGACTCTACTTCTCTGTAGTGACCAGCAGGGGGCGACTCCTCTGCTCCCATAGACGTCTATGAGGAAATGACTCTACTTCTCTGTAGTGACCAGCAGGGGGCGACTCCTCTGCTCCCATAGACGTCTATGAGGAAATGACTCTACTTCTCTGTAGTGACCAGCAGGGGCGACTCCTCTGCTCCCATAGACGTCTATGAGGAAATGACTCTACTTCTCTGTAGTGACCAGCAGGGGGCGACTCCTCTGCTCCCATAGACGTCTATGAGGAAATGACTCTACTTCTCTGTAGTGACCAGCAGGGGCGACTCCTCTGCTCCCATAGACGTCTATGAGGAAATGACTCTACTTCTCTGTAGTGACCAGCAGGGGGCGACTCCTCTGCTCCCATAGACGTCTATGAGGAAATGACTCTACTTCTCTGTAGTGACCAGCAGGGGCGACTCCTCTGCTCCCATAGACGTCTATGAGGAAATGACTCTACTTCTCTGTAGTGACCAGCAGGGGGCGACTCCTCTGCTCCCATAGACGTCTATGAGGAAATGACTCTACTTCTCTGTAGTGACCAGCAGGGGGCGACTCCTCTGCTCCCATAGACGTCTATGAGGAAATGACTCTACTTCTCTGTAGTGACCAGCAGGGGGCGACTCCTCTGCTCCCATAGACGTCTATGAGGAAATGACTCTACTTCTCTGTAGTGACCAGCAGGAGCGACTCCTCTGCTCCCATAGACGTCTATGAGGAAATGACTCTACTTCTCTGTAGTGACCAGCAGGGGGCTCCTCTGCTCCCATAGACGTCTATGAGGAAATGACTCTACTTCTCTGTAGTGACCAGCAGGGAGCGACTCCTCTGCTCCCATAGACGTCTATGAGGAAATGACTCTACTTCTCTGTAGTGACCAGCAGGGGCGACTCCTCTGCTCCCATAGACGTCTATGAGGAAATGACTCTACTTCTCTGTAGTGACCAGCAGGGGGCGACTCCTCTGCTCCCATAGACGTCTATGAGGAAATGACTCTACTTCTCTGCAGTGACCAGCAGGGGCGACTCCTCTGCTCCCATAGACGTCTATGAGGAAATGACTCTACTTCTCTGTAGTGACCAGCAGGGGCGACTCCTCTGCTCCCATAGACGTCTATGAGGAAATGACTCTACTTCTCTGCAGTGACCAGCAGGGGGTGACTCCTCTGCTCCCATAGACGTCTATGAGGAAATGACTCTACTTCTCTGTAGTGACCAGCAGGGGCGACTCCTCTGCTCCCATAGACGTCTATGAGGAAATGACTCTACTTCTCTGTAGTGACCAGCAGGGGCGACTCCTCTGCTCCCATAGACGTCTGTGAGGAAATGACTCTACTTCTCTGTAGTGACCAGCAGGGGGCACTCCTCTGCTCCCATAGACGTCTGTGAGGAAATGACTCTACTTCTCTGTAGTGACCAGCAGGGCGACTCTCTGCTCCCATAGACGTCTATGAGGAAATGACTCTACTTCTCTGTAGTGACCAGCAGGGGGCGACTCCTCTGCTCCCATAGACGTCTATGAGGAAATGACTCTACTTCTCTGTAGTGACCAGCAGGGGGCGACTCCTCTGCTCCCATAGACGTCTATGAGGAAATGACTCTACTTCTCTGTAGTGACCAGCAGGGAGCGACTCCTCTGCTCCCATAGACGTCTGTGAGGAAATGACTCTACTTCTCTCTTGATTTATTCCCTCAGTAAACATTGTAAACATGAGTTTATGGTCTCAGTCTCTAGTTTATAGTCTTCTTCATCACAGCGTGATGTTCATTTAGTAAATCATGTTCAATTGAGAATTTTACACTGACACCCAACTTCTGCACATCTGCAAACCCCAAAGGACTCAGTGACCCAGATTGACCCGTTGAACCCCCCTCTTCCTTTCCTCCGCCCAGGAGCATCATGGGATAGTCGGTGGCTGAGCAGCGTACAAAACTTCCTGTCTCGTGTACTGCTGACTCAAGTGTGTGTGTGTGTGTGTGTGTGTGTGTGTGTGTGCGCCGACCGTTGCCTATGATTTTACTGGTCTGGCCCACTTGAGGTGGGCAGTACGTGGCCCACTACCTAAAGCAGGGCGGGGCTTACTGTGATTGACAGGTCGGTGACCTCGTCCCTCGTTCCAATTAACATTTGGTTCTGTGTTCAATCGAGTATTCTCACTAACCCCCCTCCCCCCTCTGCTCTGCAGATGTATGGCCGCTACACCCAGGAGCTCGGGGTGTTCGCCAAAGAGGAGGCGGCCCGGCTGAGGGACAGCGGCCAGCGGCGGAGCCGGGCTCTGGACCTGCTGGAGTACGACAAGGGCCGATGCGCCAAGTGTCGCAGTGAGTTCCACCGCCGGGGCGCCTAGAACACTGGGGAGTCACCGCGGCGCCTCTGATGGGGCCGCTGCTTTGGACCCGGGTGGTGGGGGGGGTCCGGGTGGTCTCATCCTGTCAGCGCATTTATGACGCAAAATATTAATAATAATATTTGAATTAGAAGAGAATCTTTCAGTTTAAAAGGCCATGAAGATTAGAACAAATTAAATTAACGCTTGTTCGTAGATGTGATTCTGTGTGTATAGATATTAAAATATCTAATATCCTTCCTTGTGCCTTATGGGGAATGAATATCAGTCTGATTGCTTCCAAGAACCGTTTTAATAAATCTTCCCGATGCTTTGAAAAGAGAGAACCTGAAAACCAGACAGATTTAAATTATAAATGAATGAATTTGTTCATTTTCACCATCCAAAACAACTCACTCACTCAAAGAAGCTCATTTCTACGACCGCTTTTATTCTTTCCTTTTGTTGCTCCTGAAGATTTAAACGCAGTATAATTCTGCTCGTTTTATCAGCTCCAACTCGTACGTACCAGATTTATCTGAGATGAGGGTCAGTGTGGCGCCTTTAAGGGTTGTGTGTGTGTGTGTGTGTGTGTGTGTGTGTGTGTGTGTGTGTGTGTGTGTGTGTGTGTGGACTGTGTGAAGGACACACAGCAATAAAATTGCGATAATATTATGTGGTTTGTTTATTAATAGTTATATTTATAGTTGATCGACCTCGAGGGCGATAAACCGCCTCGTGTGATCACGCGAGTCGCCGTCAGTTGGGCCCAAAAAAAACGCAACGTTGGGAGGCGCGCAGAACGGAAAGTGGTGCTGGTCATTTCCCCTTTTTGGAGGCTGGAGTTGCATTGTGGGTAACAAAAAGAAGATTACATGGAATCTGTGAATCCACCGTGTTGTGAATCCGTGCGGCACACAAACAAAAAGCTGCACGCTGTTGTTGAACATCTGCACGTGTTGGAAGACGTATTTGCCCCTTTTACCAACGTGGGTTACATTTTTCTTTTTTTTTTCCCCGACCTGCCGTTTCCCAGGCGACGGACCGGGTCGCTGCTGAAGTGCCGTTGAGCAAGTTCCTCCACATTCCTACTAGTGCTGCTGCTCCGTGCTGTGTAAACGCAGCGCCCCCTGCTGGGGAGAAGTGCTCACCGCACCCTGTGTGTGTGTGTGTGTGTGTGTGTGTGTGTGTGTGTGTGTGTGTGTGTGTGTGTGTGTGTGTGTGTGTGTGTGTGCTCTCCATCCTCCCTCTCTGTGGCGAGTTGAACGCGTTTGTCCCTCAGCTTCACGCTGAGGAGATGTGATCTGGATCGCTTATACAAACGCACACAGAGCGGAGTGGAGGCGTAAAACAAGAGGCGACTGGCTGAAAATATATGTAAATACGAAGCGACACACACACACACACACACACACACAGACTGCTATGACTGCAGCTGCTGCTCCTTACTTACTACACACACTCTCAATCACACAGTATTCCCCCGCCAACATCGGCACAATCCCGCTTTACTGTTTGCTCGCACACATGCCGTTTTGTTGTTTTATATTTTATAGACACACACACACACACACACACACAGAGCTTTTCATTTGCTGGTGTTTGTGTGTGTGTGTGTGTGTGTTAATCATATGCAGGTACGAGTCCCAGCAGCTCCCGGCGGTGGGTATTTAACGGACGGGTAGCGTCTCTGTTGTTGTGATTCGGTCGCAGCGAGGCTCACTGCGTAAAGTAAACATTTATGTACACAAATAGATGTATAATAATGACAATAGAGCTGCAGTAAAGTCAGCTGGTCCTGCTAGCGTAGCTTAGCATAGCCGACCATTAACTGACCACTTGACTCTGGAGGAATCGGATGAATGCTCAGGTCGGTTTGAAGCTCAACCCCTTGTTCAATTAGTTGATTATGTTTCCTAGGTAACCGCTGGTAAAAGATGTTGTCACGTCTTGTGTGAGTTTGTCGTAAAAAGACGTATGAAAGTAAGTTAGGGGTGTCAAACTAAAAGCTTTTGACTGAAGCTTTTGGAACATCGTTGGGTGGAACTTTCTGATCCAAATGATGTAGTGAAATAAGAACAAACATGTAGCTGCATTGAAAAAAATCCTTTTTCAAAGTGGGAAATGTCGCACAGTAGAACCTTAACAGTTAAGTCAGGGCTGCATGGTGTACCACACTACTACGAAAATCAGTAGTAGTTCGAGTATTAACTAGTGAGTTTTTAACAGGGCTTTTCATTTATTTTGGAGGACAAGAGTCGAGAACTTGTTGGATGGATAAATGTAGTTCTGAAAAGCAATAGAGGAAGTTCCTTTTGAGCTGCATTCTCTGTAGTGACCAGCAGGGGGCGACTCCTCTGGTCCCATAGACGTCTATGAGGAAATGACTCTACTTCTCTGTAGTGACCAGCAGGGGGCGACTCCTCTGCTCCCATAGACGTCTATGAGGAAATGACTCTACTTCTCTGTAGTGACCAGCAGGGGCGACTCCTCTGCTCCCATAGACGTCTATGAGGAAATGACTCTACTTCTCTGTAGTGACCAGCAGGGGGCGACTCCTCTGCTCCAATAGACGTCTATGAGAACATGACTCTACTTCTCTGTAGTGACCAGCAGGGGGCGACTCCTCTGCTCCCATAGACGTCTATGAGGAAATGACTCTACTTCTCTGTAGTGACCAGCAGGGGGCGACTCCTCTGCTCCCATAGACGTCTATGAGGAAATGACTCTACTTCTCTGTAGTGACCAGCAGGGGGCGACTCCTCTGCTCCCATAGACGTCTATGAGGAAATGACTCTACTTCTCTGTAGTGACCAGCAGGGGCGACTCCTCTGCTCCCATAGACGTCTATGAGGAAATGACTCTACTTCTCTGTAGTGACCAGCAGGGGGCGACTCCTCTGCTCCCATAGACGGCCATTAGAAAATGACTACTTCGCTCTTGATTTATTCCCCCAGTAAACATTGTAAACATGGTCTCAATCTCTAGTTTCCTCAGTCTTCCTCAACATGGCACGATGTCCATTTAGTAAATTATGGCCCATCATCATCATCAGGAGGTCCTGAACAACACGCGGCAGTAGAACATGCGGCGCGTTCCCACCGGCACTGCGCTTTGTGGGGGAGCTTGTTGTTGCGTCCTGCTGCCACCAGGGAGCAGCGTTGAGCTTCACAGCGGGACAATGGTGGCGTGTGGTCCTTGCGGTCCTCCCTACGTGTGTGTGTGATGTCAGGTGTGTGATCTGCAGGCCGTCAGGGAGAATCTTCTCGGCCTCCGTCAGCCTGCCTGTTCACGGTGCACAATTTGACACAGATATATTCCCTCCATAATCCATCTTTTCTCTTTTCTTTTTTTTTTTTTTTTTTACCATTTACACATTCAATTAAATTTTTCGGCAGGGTGAAGTTAACTGATATAATCTCCTCGCGTCGCCACGGAACTAATTTCGTTCTATTTGATAATCGCGGATGAGACAATTGAATTTGCCGCAGATCTTATTGTGCGTAAAGATGCTTTAAAAAGTATATCTCTATGTACATCAATACCTACACACACACACACCACAATTCCGTTAAAGGAGCTCAGTCACAAGTGGTCATAAAATTGAGCTGTAAGGAAAAAACTATTATCTCTATAGTTTCTATCTCTAAACTATTGTCTCCTCTAGCTTTTATAACCATAAGTGTGTTTTGGGTTTTTGACTTTCAATGCTCCAAACTGGTGTCATCCAGATGTCATAGGCTCCCGCATGGATGGACAAACACACACAATGCATGCATACACACACACACACACACACACACAGTTAGCAGCTGTGTCCATAAGGTGATAAAATATATTTTCATCTTCTGTCAGTTTTTCTCCCTCAGTTCAACGCTGTCATTTAATTGGTTCCAGGACACACACACACACACACACACACACACGCACACACAGAGAGACGCACAGTGTTTCGCTGCAACAGGTGTGATGTCAGCAGGAGCTTAGCATGGCGCCACATGTTGCCATGGCGACCGTCAGGCGCCTAGCGACCAACAGTTGCCCACACGCTCTCGTCTTCTTCTTTTCCTTCTCTTTTCTTTCTTTTTCCATTTCGTCTCCTCTAGTCTCCCCCCTGTCCCCCTCTCCCCCCCCTCCCCCGTCTGTACCCTCCATCGCCAGCCTGACTGAAAAGCTAACCGATCGGCGCAGGTGGGAAATCGCCACACTTGTGGCACACAAGCTCGCACCAACACACGCGCTCGTTAACCGGTGACACTAACCGTGTTGCCAATTAGGCGCCGTGTGTGTGTGTGTGTGTGTGTGTGTGTGTGTGTGTGTGTGTGTGTGTGTTTTCGGCGGCCCTCTGATCCTTTGTGACACGTTGTCACAGCCGAGGATCAGAGAAACTGTGAACATTTCTGAATTAACTTTATTTGACTGTAAAACAACAGTCTGTCTCCCTCTTTTCGGTAAACGGCGGGATGGAGAGGAGGAAAAGCGGCATATTAATCACTAACCTCTTCAACACTGATTCATTATGGTTATGAAATGGCTCTTTGTTTGTTTTTTTACGGATCCTCAATGAAACGAACTGCGCGGCGACATCAGCAGAAGTTCCCAAACTTGAGGCGCGACTGAGCCACTAACGCTGGGAGCGACGTGGCGCCCGCTGAGGTCACGGCCTCATCGCTCCCGCTCCTCCGGTGTCGCCCACCTGTGGCTCCAAACATTTCAAGTTTTCTAAATTGCAGCCCCGGATGGAGGAAATGGGACGTGGTGATTATACGTTAGGACGCACTTCACCTCGCCGTGGACCGCATCCATCAAATCACCGAGGGCAGCGCAGCCTAGCAACCGATGTCCAAACGCACACAAACGCACAATACACATGGCTGTGCACGCGCACTCGTTGCGTTGGCAGCGTTCATTCACTTTTGTTGTCAGCATGTTGAGCCAAGATGGCGCCCATAGCGGCTTTAAAATGGTGACGACGTATTTATGCTGCGGTTCTGAGGCGCCGGTGATTTTTCAAGTGTTTTTCTTCTTCCTGCCGGATCGGCAACGTGTGCAAACAAAGAACGACACAGGTGTTTTTTTATTATATATTATTTATTTTGTGATGTTTTATGCTTTTAATTGAGGGAAATCAACTGATCTTTTAAGTAAACTCAATTCACTTACTGCAAATATATAATCTATTCACCTTAACAGGTTGTTATTTTAATCTGTTTTTAAGTGTCATTTAAATGTTCATTTCGGATGCAGAGCTGCACGTTCATCCTGCTCACCAAGGTTTAAGACCCCATACGAACATTTAAAAGATTAAAAGTGCAAAACATACTGTCCTCAAAGTTAAAGTTCAACGGCTTGAAGTTCAAAAAGATGATTTTCTTGCATTAATATAATAAACCAATAAAAGACGGGAATAAAATGAAACTTTTTTTTTTATAAAATTGATTTATTTTCTGTTTAATGAACCAGTTGTGCTGTGACTGTCTGGAGATCCACTACGCACCTTTATGTCTTCATTTGAGGAGAGTTTGCAGAGACTCGCTCCACTTTCATGAATCAATGCGCCGCGTGCGATATTTTTATAATGCAGTCATTCATTTTGACTGGTTTTGCGTGGCTCTCCCAGCCGAACGCCCTCGCTGTAAAATCGATTATCGGACACCGAAGGCTACGAATTAGTTTCTGTCCAATCCTTCCCTCCGCTCGGCTCACTTCCCTGCCTGACTGCCATCCATCACCACCTCCTCCTCCTCCTCCTCTTCCTCACCGGGTACATTCCCTCCGTCCATCTGAGCCCCGTGTGGACTTATTGCTCTCTAACCATCCTGAACACACAGATATTTCTCCATATTTTGCAGGTTTCTATCCCGACCTGGATAAAATAAGAGTTTCTGATATTAACGTGTTTGCAGATGCATACGTCACTGATGTGACGGAGGTGATGCCGTTTGACTGATGGTGTTGCGCTGATCGATGCCTTTTTTTAAAATTGTGATTCCACATCTTCAACCTTGTTTTAGAGGAGTTAACAGTAAAAAGGAAAGGAAAGAAAAATGTAAAGCTGCTGAATATTGTATAACATTTAGGCATAGAAATATTTAATCAAACAATAGGTTCTCAGTGTGTGGCTGAAGACTGCAGCTGACCGGCTGAAGTTAAACTTCCACTGTAGCTACTAAGCTAGTAAGCTAACTACTGTAGTTAATAAGCTAACTACTGTAGCTACTAAGCTAGTAAGCTAACTACTGTAGTTAATAAGCTAACTACTGTAGCTACTAAGCTAGTAAGCTAACTACTGTAGTTAATAAGCTAACTGCTGTAGCTACTAAGCTAGTAAACTAACTACTGTAGCTAGTAAGCTAACTGCTGTAGCTACTAAGCTAGTAAGCTAACTACTGTAGTTAATAAGCTAACTGCTGTAGCTACTAAGCTAGTAAACTAACTACTGTAGCTAGTA